>JAJJWX010004123.1:2865000-3172500 GCA_023529315.1 Papaver bracteatum
TTGTTCCCAGAAAAATGCCAGCATTGCAGATATGATTGCAGATGGTAGATTGTGCATTAAATCAAGAAGGAATCTTTCTGAAGGAGAACAGCTAGAGTGGAATTTATTGTGCAATGAGCTAGGGCCAGTGCCTGAGTTAGTGAACGAAGAAGAAATTGTTTCAATGTTGGAACCTTTTTCTGTGCAAAAGTGTTATGAGATTCAGAATGGGCAGCAAAAAGATTGTTTGTATGAAAAGTACATATGGACGAAGGAGATTCCACCCAAAGTTTGCTTTATACTATGGGCAGACTATCATAACTCTCTGCCAACATTCAGCATGTTGAGTCACATGGGTGTTGATGTGCAAAGTACTTTATGTAAGAAGGAAGAAGAGACTGCAAATCAAGTTTTGTTGCACTGTGAGTTTGCTCATGAGGTATGTGGGTATTTTCTGGATTCTTTCCATGTGAAATGGAGTGCGAATAACAATGTTTTATCTCATTTTGATTTTTGGTTTGCTGTGGATATGAATGGGAGGAAGAAGGATATTTGGAACTCTATGGTTTATGTTATTTTGTGGCACATTTGGAAGCAAAGATGTTCAAGAGCTTATGGTGGTAGAAGTATGCAGTCTGTTGATTGAGAAAGATGTATTTAGAGGGATGACTGTAAATCAAGTCCTCTTTAATTGGGAAACTGTCATTCATGTTTAGTCTGTAGTGAATGGCTTTCCTAGCCTTTTATTTCCTTTGTTTTCTTTTACCTAAATCCCATCCCAACCGCGAATACCAAATCTTATATAACTCTTTTAAAATTAGGTAAACAAAACTCACCCTAAATCTCATCCCATCCATCGCGTCTTCCTTCTTCCCTCTCTCTCTCTCTCTCGAATCTGGACCTAAATCTATGTAATTTATCCATTACTAACCTATGTTGTTCTAATGATCACTACTGCTAACCTATATAATCTATCCTTCTTCCCTTTCTATTCGTTCTCCACTGCTAACCTATGCATCACCTTATCACTGCTACTATTATATTTGTGCTAGTGATCCAGTAATGGCTTGTATAAAAATACAACGATACCTACAATCAATCATAGATTCGCAAATTAACTTTTTTTTTCTTCTTTATTGGACTTTCATGTTGATGCTACGGAAACAATGTCTGAGATGCTAAGAAAACATATAACTGGGTTCTCATGGTAGTTAATTAGGTTTTCATCGTAATCAGTTAGCCATAAGTTATCTCATTCATGGATTATTTTTCTGTCCACATGCTTTCATATTTTCTAAGGGAATAAAAGTAGTCTTGCAATTCAATCTTCAAACGTGATGGAAATATTGGTGATTTAAAAATTGTGTGACAGCCTGATCTCCAGCAATGAGAAATAAATGAGTGAGTTTTGTTTACTCAATATAAAAGGAGTTACAAAAGAGAAATTTATTCTTATGACCCTGGAAATTATGGGTCTTACTCTTTTGGTCCCAAGGTTATTTAATAAAATTTGCAAATTATTCTAGTGGCTCTGGAATATTATAACCGGTGTACATATTGTATGCACATAAAATCAGTGTGCATATTATCTGCACACTATAAAATATGAAGAAAATTTGAAAAATTGTTTACAAAAATCAGTGTGCATATTTTCTTCACACTATAAAATATGAAGAAAATTTAAAAAATTGTTTACAAAAATCAGTGTGCATATTTTCTACACATAAAATCAGTGTGCATATTGTCTGCACACTATAAAATATGAAGAAAATTTAAAAAGTTGTTTACAAAAATCAGTGTGCATATTTTCTGCACACTATAAAATATGAAGAAAATTTAAAAAATTACTTAAAGAATAAAAAAATTATATGAAATGAAAATTTGATAGTTGTATTTATGCTCGTTGTGTAGATCTTTCAAAAAGCTTTCCAAATATATAAAATTTGTAGAATTCTTACGTATGATTCGTGAGATATGTTATGCTTAAGTTGGCATGACGATTATATCCTTAAATGATATAGTTTATCATTCGATAATATCATCAGCATCTTTATCCGAATGGCCCTCCTTTTTTGAGGGTCATTTCAATAAAATTGGTTAATTTTTTAAAAATTGAGTTTTAAGCCAAAGGCCATTTGAGTAAGAGAGAGTGAGGGGAGGGGCAAACACTAAATTCCCACGTTACAAAAAATCTGATTTGCGTGGTTGGGATGGGAATTAGGAAAAATGGGGATAGGAAATAGGTAAAACCTTAATATATAACCATCTTTTCTAAAAAAAAAAAAAAAAAACTAAAATCAATAAAAATTATGTTGAAAAATATCAATCAATAATTTTATAACTTTTGGACAGCAGTGATAATATTTTTGTTATCTTTTCACACGTCTAGGATTAGAATTTTTGCTTTTTTTAGTATGAAATAGCGGTCGCGCTAGGCACATCGCGCCTTTCACGCCACTTACTCGCGGGCCGTGTTGTCGAAGTTATGTGTCACAAGATTTCGGATACGTTGGCTACACGTTGGTTTGAGGAGAGAGGGGAAAAGTTTGAAGAAAATATAATTATTTCTGAAACAGTTGCCAGATCCTTTTCTTTTGATCGTTAACAGTTACTAGATCTTACAAACCCAAAATAAAGATTTGTTTTATAACTTCATTGAAATGGGTGTTGACGACGATGATGAAGAAAAAAATTGCTCCTGATGATGATGATTGATGAAGTACCCTTTTTTTTATCTTGAATTTACAGCAGTACAATGAAGAAGACAGATGATGATGGTGATTCAATAATAGATAGGTACTGATCTTCACCAAATAATCTAACATTTTCTCCTTTTGAATGTTATCTGTTTATCGAAACAATTACAAACTTCAGAGATTTTGTGTTAGTGTTTTGGAGTAACTGTGATAAACCCAAATCAGAAAATTACAAATTGTGCAAAATCGTGTGTTTTTTTCCAGTGATTTTTAAAGAAACCCAATGATAACAACATACCTAAACCGAAACATGTTATCATGTTTGAATTCTCAAATCGAATTAGCTTCTAACCATCAAAAATCGAATTTTTTTGTTCAAGGATTTTGTTTCATAATACTCTAAATTCATCATTGTATACAAAATTACAGTCAACAATCTGAGGTTTGATCTAAATTTTGCAGGGTTCTCATTTGCCAGAAACTGTTGATTATAAACAGATTAAAACACGAGAGTAGATTAGATTATCGAATCTATTTTTGTTCATGATTTGAGTAGGTTTAAGATGGTAATGATGATGTTAATTACTGGATTGGTTCTGAGGGATAAGAATAACAAGACTAAAGGAAAAAGAGAGAATAAAAGTCAAAGAATCTTCACATGGGCTGTTCTCTTTCCTGGATCAGTGACGTGTGATACTATAACTCCACGTCTATTGGCCACGTTTATTTGCCACCTGGGATTTCGTGGAAGCAGTGGGGAGTGAGCGCGTTTTCTAGCATTTTCGATGAAATAAACAATATTAAAACAAATTAAACTCATTCATCATGTTCAATATTTATATTTCAGTATCTCGTAATATTCTACTAAATTATTGTTCTCTGCTTAATATTATGTTCAAATACCTCCACGGTTTTTTATTAACGATTTGGTATTTCAATTATTGGACAGGATTAACAATTAACTTATTGTCGAAGAGGAAAGATATACAAGTAAGCATCCACAAGTGTACTATTTTGATTTATAATTTTAAATCAGTTTGATCAGAGTTTATTTTGATTTCGTTTGAGTTAAAATTGTAGTTGTAAGTTGTAATTATGGTTAGCTTCATTATCAGTGAATTGGAATTGTAATTAAAATTAATTTATTTAATTATAAAAAGTGTAATTGGACATTGGACATTTTTATGATTGGTTTAATTTTTCTGGCGAGATTGGGGTATACCCAGATCAATTGGGTATACCCAATAAGACAAAATATGGTCATTTGGAAGTAAAATAAGCCACCCCTTAACCATATATTTTCTAAATAGCTAATATACCCTTGTTTAATTAACACTAAAAATTCTGATTTGGTTAATTAATTGAGTTTAGGTTGATTAATTGAGTAGACTAAAACTTATGAAATGAAATTTTGTTTTTGATTGAACTTATTTGGGAAGATTTTTGATGAAAAAAAATTGTTTTGAGAAAATCTTTTGCAACGGAAATGAAAGCACACAACCCAAACACTTCTAAAAAGGGGATTGCAAAGCTGTTGTATGAAATCATACACAAAATTAGATCATAAATCAACACTTTCAGTTCTGAAAGTATGAAAATTCGGCAAGGTCGACGAGTGAAGACCATGCCGACTATATTTGGCCGGCAAGGTATATGAATGAAGAAAATGTCGACTAGATTTGGTTGACATGGTATTTAAATGAAGAAGATTCCGACTTTATTTTTTTTGACACACGAGAGACGGCTATTGAAAAATATTAGTCAGCAAGATCTACAAAAAAAAACCGCCGGCTGTTGAAAAATACCCCGCCAGCTGTTGAAAATACCCTGCCGGCTGTATTAGTCGGCAAGGTCTTCAAAATATACCCTGCCAGCTGTTGAAAAAAAATTACAGTCGCCATGGCTGTTATGAAAAGTCGGCAAGATATGCATGTTACGACCTTTCCGACCAAAAACACAGAAATCATAATTTTCCATTTCTAACCTAATATAACAATCAAATCACACAACACAATGATGGGTTTGAGTTTAAACATCATTTGTAGTCTTCTTTTCACCGGTAGAGTCAACAATGTTTTTGGAAAATCAAAGTTGAAGATTTTATATGGCTTTGGTTGATGGAAGATGCAGATGAAGAAGTAGAAGAGAAGATTAAGAGTTGTTTAGTTTTTTAATTTTAGGGTTAATGAAATTAAGAAACGGGTTTATTTTTAAGATTAATTAGTTCAAGGGTATTAAAGTAAAGCACCCTTTTATGAAAATGCCGACTAGGTCCCCTTAAAATTGGGTATACCCTAATTAATCTGGGTATACCTCAATCTCGGCAGGTTAATTTTACGATGAAATCTTCATGAAAAATAGATATGCATATCTTGATGTGTTTTTACTTTTGTTCTTCTTATGAATTTTAATGTTAGGATTAGATTTTAATTTTATTTTTTGAAATAATTATATATGCTCTCACAGATTTTTTATATATATTTTTAGCATGTCATAAGCTTTTATCAGATTTGGTCATTTTAGACAATAGTTTTTCCTATTTTATCAGATTTAGTCTTTTTAGACAATAATTTTTCCTAAGTATGAAATATATTGTGGGATAAAAAATTATATTTTCTTAGTATTTTTTCTTTGAAACTTTATTATATTATCAAAAAAATAAAAATGGCGGGCCCAGAAACAACCAGAAGCTCCGGTGAATGAGAGCGCTCGAAAAAACTCTATTTTTATATAGGGGATTTAATAAGTTAATAAAAAAAATAGTTTACTTTTTAGATTAGAAACTGTTGTGAAACTAGAAAATAGAGAAGGAAAGACACAAAGTAGAGACGATGAAGGAGAGAAAGAAGAAGAGTTCTCATTTAGATATGTGTGTAGAATACAATGTTTAAGCCTTTATTTATATAGATAGAAGACTTGGTGTCCAAGATATGCAAATCCTAAACATAGATACGAAGGGCATCTTGGTAAATAAAAAATGGTTTATAACACTCAAAAGAGAAAAACCTAAAATTGTATAAGCATGTAAAGACTTAAAACAATGTTGGACAGGCAAATGTTACCTCATTAAAACCTTGACAAGGAAAACCCAGTGGGACAAAACCTTGATGAAGGAAAAAGAGTACAACGCGACAAAGTCCAGTGAATGCACCTTACTTTGATGATGGTGCTCCCCCTGATAAATACTTCAGTCAAATCTTGGCTTGCAAATGTTTGAGTCGAGACTTCCAAATTTCGATGAACGTTTCTTGAATGCAGATGATTGTTTTGCTTTCATGAAGATATTGGATAGTTGATGAAGTCTTGTTTTGTGTTGCACAAGCAGTATTGTCTTCGATTAATGCTTTTGCAGAGTCTAAATTCTTTTTCAACATATTGAGAACTTGTGTCATGGATTGCAAGCTTCCCGAGATGATTTGCAAAAGTTGTTGATGTAGTTTCTTCAACAAAGTGCCAAGATGTAGATAAATTACCATAAGTGAACAAAACTATATTTTTGGTCACATTGTATAGGCATCCAAATTCCTGAGGGCTTGCTATGTTGATTTGGTCTAACAAAATGACCTAGTTAATGGTGGGAATCCACCAAAATAACCAAAATTGACACAACTCCCCCTTGGATGACCACCATGTTGAATAAATTGCCTCACTAAAACCTTGCCAGTAAAACCCAGTGAGAAAAAATTTGGACGAAGGAAAAAAAGCACAAATATCAACATTTTTGAAAGAAAATCAAACGTCAATGAGATGTTGCCTTAAAACCTTGTCAGGAAAACCACATGGGATAAAACCTGAAACGAAGAGAAAAGAGTACAACTTTTGACATAAATATGGATGCTAACCCAACTATATGAGTTTTACAAAATAAAAACATCAAAATAATAACTCTAGTCTATGTCAAAGACGAGTTTGAGCTAGCATAATTCTAACTGCAGATTTAAGAAAGAAGGAAAAAAAAATTATGCTGCTAAAGCGTGGATTTTGTGTTTTTAAAGGCTTCTCAAGTGACATGTAAAGTTGATATCATCAACTAATTAATCCGGATTTTTGGTTTTGTACCAAATTTCTAAAAACACATAAAGGATTATTAAAACCTAACACAATCGAGTCAGGTGGTTGTCTGAATATAATTTGAATCCTATAAGGATTACAAGTTTGAATATGTTCTCAATCACATTTCTTGTGTAAATGCAATATGAGTCCTTCACGGACTACCATGCCAAAAGCATTATACATAAGGAACAAAAATTTATTGAATCAATCCTCGGGTTTAGGCAAAAATAAAACCCTTAAATCGTCCTAAAAAAAAGGAACATATTTCTCGTATAAACCGTTATAACTACACCGACCTGTAAGTAATAGGCTTGGAAATTTTAAGGTGTAAGTTTTGGATCCAAAATTGCGTTATTGAGAAATTAATCCAATCTAATTTGGATTGTATGCCAACCAATCACATATGTCGATATTCCTCTGCATAGGGGTTAACAACCACCGTCTTTATTATTTAGTAGCTACCATAAATGAATATTCGACAATCATATTAGCTTATCACGATCTCACGCAACTTCCAGTGTTTGCATACTTTGAAAAAAATCAAAATTTACTTGTACCAGCGCCCACGAGCATGATAATCTCCTACTATCCAAATAAGGAGATACAAAAATTTGAGAATGTGAATCGTATTATGATACTCTGTTGGAGCTATCTGTAGCCTATATAAAAATGATATGTACTTGCTTGCTATAAGTGATTGAATTTTCTTTTTACAGCGAGCAATATTATTAGTACGTTAACTCTAAAGATAGTATTAGTACGTTAACTCTTTATGCCGTGAAACGGAAAACTTAGTGGCTATGTAAAAATAAAATAAAATAAAAAATAATAATGACTATCGGATGCGGTACATAGCAACGAATTTATCAGATGATCTAAAACATGAACCAGAATTTAAAAAGAAAAGATAATACAAAAATAATATCATACGATTTGGACTATCAAATAGAGTCAAATCAACGGATATAAATATAATAAAAACTAGAACAAATACCAAGCTTACTGTCGATTGATAAAAGAAAAAAATCGATCATTGTTAATAATAGCTTAGTGATCAGCCCTAAAAAATTGATTATTGTTAAAGCATAGCTTAGTGATTAGAACTACGTGCTGATGACGTGTTGTGAAACTAGAAAATAGAGAAGGGAAGACACAAAGTAGAGACGAAGAAGGAGAGAAAGAAGAAGAGTTCTCATTTAGATATGTGTGTAGAATACAATGTTTAAGCCTCTATTTATATAGATAGAAGACTTGGTGTCCAAGATATCTAAACCCTAAACTTAGACACAAAGGGTATCTTGGTAAATAAAAAATGGTTTATAACATAAACATTATATTGCTAGAGATGGATTATAAGCTAAAAATACATATATATTTGAGCAAAGCTCAAGGAAATTCATTATTCCTTGGAAAGGTTCGCTCACAGTCCAACTCTGCAACAGGTAACAACCATGTGCGAGTTGGACTCAACTTGACTCGGTGAGTTTACAAAACCGGTTCATCCCGAAAGTACCCTCCCTGGTGAGGTTAGTGTAACTACTCTAGGTTAGTTTAGGTTAAATGGGCCGGGTGTTTTAACTATTCTCAAATTTCTGTAGTTTCAGTGTGTCTATCATCTTCATTTAGTGAAAGTGTTTAGGCTGAGTCCTATGGGCTAGATTGGACTGCTAGATTGGCCAAAAAGTGTTGCAAATCATGAAAAAAGTGTGGAAAAAAAGTTAACACTCAATCTGGCTACTTCTCTCTCCTATCATTTGCTCGCAGTCGCACTATCGACGAGATTGTAAAACTGAATAGTGCGGCGCTTAAAAAATAACAAAAACGCTAGATTATTCGGCGTTATGCGAATATTCCAGAGAATAACGCCGAATTGTTAGGCGCTAGTATGGACGCCGCTTGGTTCGGCGTTGATGAATCAAAAGAAAGGAGATAAAAGAATATTATTCTTATATATCCTATATTATAAGAATAACAATAGTACTACTAGTGTTTACGCGTGTTCATTGAATAATAGTACTACACGTAATAAAGCATTGTATACGTGTGTTCATTGAATTATCTAGTTTTGTTTAAGTGGGTCTTTGTTAATAATAGTACTACTAGTGTTCATACTTCGTACCAAATTGAGAATACTTATATAGGTGTATCATGGAGAGGAATCTTTTCTTTAAAGTGGGAATGTTATATATACCTCTACTATCCATGGATCCTGCATAAATAACCTTATGAGTCTTTATATATACCCCTAATGGCATAATTGAAATTATGAACAGGAAAATAATTCTCATAATCCCAACTTTAACATTTACATCTTATTATTCGACTTCTTCTTTATTTCTCATCACTCGAGAAAAACCGATGGAACTCTCTCACTCATCTGCAGCGACGTCGCCACCACCATCTCCATCTCCGTCGCCACCACAACCAACGACACCACCACCAACATCGTCTCCATCGCCATCATTATCATCTCAGAGAGTTATCACTGTCTTTCTTTTCTTTTTCTCCGGCAATCACCACCACCACAAACAACAAACCCATCTATCCACCACCTCCTCAAATAAAACCAATTCTTTCACCAGATCCATCAACAATTCTCCCTTTCTGTCACCTATTTGTGAATCAAATCCCAAAATCTGAATATAAAAATCATTTGGAGCAGCGGTCCATCTTCTTCTTCGTTGAAGATTCAGGTGAGATCCCAATTTTAGGTTTTGATTTCTGGTATTGATATCATTTTAAAATAAATTTACAATAATAAACGATTTCAATATCAAATTCAACGAAGATCGATTTGCAACTCAATTAGAATTTCTAAAAGCAGATTTGAACTAAGTTTATCTTAATTGTAGATGTATGGAGTTGGATAATGAGTTTCGTGGGATTTGTAATACGAGTTTTGATTCAGTAAGCATAGTAAAAAGCTTTGATGCTCTTCGTTTCGGTGAGTCGTTGATTACAATGGTTTTATTTAATGTTAATGTTTTTCATTTCTTGGATTATGTTGAATGATAATATTCATTAGGTTATATTTTACAATGGTTATGATTCTGGGTTTGGTGTCAACTTAGTTCTTATTTTCGATTTAGTTGGTGATGGAAGGAGTGGAATTGGTAGAGTCTGAAGTTGGTGGGATTAGTAAAGTTGATGGAATAAGGTGTTGGGGTGAAGTTTGGGGGTGGTGCCGGTTGTGGAATTGGAGTTGGGGCGATTTTTGTTACTGTAAATATCGTTCGCAGTGGTGGACTTGGCAGTCGCGGAGAATTCATAAGTTAATGTCTGTGGCAACGGATGATTAGGTGGTGGTGTAGAGGTACTTATGTTGTGGTGGTGCTGAGAGGTGGATAGGGGTGTTTGCCGGTGATTCGAGTAGGAGGCAATATAAGTGCGCTGGTGATTCAAATGTTTAATTTCTCAAATATATGCAATATTTGCACAGGTTAAGGCGGCAACCTAAGATTCACAATAAAGGTACTTTAGTTATGATTTTTTTTTTTCGTTTTAGTAAATTTATGTTGGGAGTTTAGAGATTCAAATGAATGTGTGTGATAAAAATGGATAAAGGAGAGAATAGGTTTGTTTTATTTTGTATGAAAATGATGCAAAGTGAGTGAATGAAAGAGAGACAAAATGAATAGTTAGTACAGTTGATTGTCATCAACTATGGTTGCATTAGTTAATGTTGTTGTTGGCAATATTGGATTACAGGTTATGTAGTGTATTTGAGTAGTGAATTTTGGATGGGACAATGAACTGACATGTACAGGACATGGTTTGTGTAAAAACCATTAATATATTACTGTGCCAGCTCTTGCTTATGAAAGTTGTTTTGGAATTTTTGCATTTTGATTCAATAATGTGGTTGACAAATTTCTAGGGTCCCTATATCATGGCATATTATTTTATTTTAGTTTATTCAAATTTCTTAATTTATAGCATATTTAGTTCATAGTGGTGATGTTGTTTGGAGCTGGTGGTTTGCTGTTAGCATTGGTGGTGTAGCGAGAAGGTGGATTGCTCTTGGTATTTTTAGCCAACTGTTAACACCATTCTGGTTGAATTATTATGAATACAATAGTCTACACATTTTATAAAAATAATTGGACTCGTGTTATTGTTTTGGTTCTTATTGTTTTCAGTATTTATCGCAGTTATATAAGAGCATCATGGAATTGATAAGGATGCCAACCGGTTTATATTTGGATTGTAAGATGCAGATGGTGTTTGAAGCAGGGAATGAGTGAATGAGATGTAATTGCAGTGATTGGTACTTTTTCTTGCTGTATTTTTAGCTTTCCCTTTTACTACTAAGCTTCAGATTTTTGGAAACAACCTCATCAAGTTGCCTCCAACTTTCAAAACAACTTGACCAAGTTGTTTCCACTATTGGGGACAACTTGTGCTAGTTGTTTCATTTTCTGGAGACAACTTGTATCTATTATTTCTGTATTGAATTTCGGTTTTGGATTCTCTTCCATATGCTTGTAGGTAGTTAATGTGTATTCCACGTTTGTATCTTTAATAAGGATTGTGTTGGTTTTTATTAGTATAGTTATGCTGAGATGCTTTAGTATGTCATAATAGAAGATTCCATCTGCCATGATTTTTATAGAATTCAAACTATATGTGATATAGTTCTGGTTGGCACTTGGATCTTTGTGTGGGTTAATCAGTTTGTACTGGCAATTGCAGATCATGAAAGCTCCAAGTTACCTTATTGTAGAATGAATGAGCTGATTTGCAGGCAAGGCTGAATTGGAAGCTTCATGGGATTTTCTAAAACTTGAAATATTTGCAGCGATCACTACTGCTCCGTCAAGAAGGTAAAGTAAATGTAACTCTAGAAAACCTCATGAAGTTGCTTCCAACTTTGGAGACAACTTGACCAAGCTTCCACTATTAGAGACAACTTGTGCTAGTTGCTTCCTTTTTCTGGAGACAACTTGATAAAGTTGCTTTCACTTTTGGAGGCAACTTGAGCTAGTTGATTCCATATTGGAGGCAACTTGAGCTAGTTGATTCCAGTTTGGAGGCAACTTGGTTATGTTTTTGGGTTCATTCATTCATATGAAATTATCTTATACATATATCTTAGAGTAGTTGTTGGGTTGAGTTGCTGATGATGGTTGTGTTGCTGATGCTCATGCTTTAAAGTCAAGAGGATAAATGAATGCTTAGGAAGTTCAGAAGAAACTCAATATGAGTTGCAGTAGCAGATATAGAGGATACGGTGTTGTCTGGTGGTGGTTTGAGTTGTGGCGGGGGTAATTGCGATAGACAATATGAACTTGTGTTGGATGCGCGCAAACTACTAGGTATGTATATGTTACAGACCATGAACATCTGTTTAGTTTTATACATCAGTAGTTGTAGTATATCTATTTGGATCTGATTTTGTATGTCATTTTGCCTTAACAAACCTGTGGTGCAATGGTAGCACGACTCACTCCATGTCAGATGATGCGTGTTCGAATCACGCCGGGTTCATTTTTTGTGTATACTTTTCATAATTTGGAGACAACTTGTCCTAGTTACTTCCATATATGGAGAAAACTTGAGTTAGTTGCCTCCATTATTGAAGACAACTTCAGCAAGTTGCGTCCAGATTTGGAGACAACTTTCAGCAAGTTGCCTCTCGATGATGGTGGTGGAGTTGGTGGTTGATGGTAGTGATTGGTGGCGGTGGATGAAAGTGGTGGTCATTTTCGGTGGTGTGCAGTGGTGCTGGTTTTCGGTGGTGGTAGTTGGCGGCGGTGGATGAAAATGGCGGTGCTGGTTGGCGGCGGTGGTGGTTGGTGGTGGACAGTGGTGGTGGTTGGCGGCGGAGGTGGTGGACAGTGGTGGTGGTTGGCGGCGGTAGTGGTGGCGGTTGACGGTGGTGGACAATGGTGGTGGTTGGAAATGGCGGTGGTGGTTGGCGGTGTTGGTGGACAGTGGTGGTGGTTGGTGGTGGTGGACTGGTGGTGGTTGGCGGCGTTGGAGGAGGTAGTGGTTGGCGGCGGCGATGGTGTTTGGTGGTGGACAGTGGTGGTGGTGGACAGTAGATGTAGTCTTTTTTTCTTCTTTTTTTTAAAATAGTGGTTAGTGGTTTTTGTATATACACTATATAAAGGAGGGTATTTTAGTAATGTATTAGGCTTATGGGTATTTGTAAAGTTCATAAGGGTATTTTTGCAAGGGGTCTCATAGTAGGGGTATATAAATAATATTCCCTTCTTTAATTGTTGACTACGGTCCAACGCCGCTTGGTTCGACGTTCCTCAAACGCTCTACTGTTAGGCGTTTAACGCCAAATTGTTAGGCGTTTCGCTACTATATTGGCCATCTCATAGGGGTTAGGAGGTTTCCCTATCTGACATGGATGGCCAATCTAGCAGCTAAATATTTAGCCCATAGGACTAAGCCTTACTGAAAATTTTATATTTGTATCATCTTCATCAGTGTTTGACTGCCTCCCAACCTTTATATTTGAGGTGATTTCAGACTTCATCTACCGGAAGTTTTGATTTAAACTGTTGTTCCCTTTTATCCTTGAGAACCCTTTTGATTCCCATATCCTTTACTGAAAACCCAACCGTAATCCCCTTATATCTCTTTATCATGTTCCATTTTCTTTCGCTTCGGTTTTTTCACCTTATGAAGTTTGTAAGCCTTTTTTGCATTTGTATATGGTTTATGTGTTTCTTCTTAATTAGCCTTTCCTAGGCTGTCGAAGACCCCCTCGCATTATTAGTGTGTTTAGAAGTGAAGGCATCTGGTTTCAACCACCAATTTAATCGTTGTTCTTAGGTGGTTTAATTTTTGATGTCTTTTTAGGGTTGTTCTAACCCATGATTGTTTCCCCTGGTTAGTGTTGCATTGTTTCAGAGTTTCTTTGTAATCTTTTCTTCATTCCTAAGGTCAGATTGGTTTCATAGGCTTGTTTTATCATTGGAAATGTTTTCTGTTTGCATCAGTTGTTGGGTCCATTCAAAGTCGTCTTCTCTTGATATGTTTTTATTCAAATTGGCCCGGGGTACCAGTTTTTAGGAGCGTTAAAAAGCTCAGCCAAAGAAATTAGCATCTTCTCTTTCATCCTCAGCATTAGCTCTCGTCTGCACCAAGAATTGGGATACCAAACCAACTGATTCAATACCCAATTCAGATACTGCTGCAGGTTTTTGCAGCTTCTCTGCTGACCTTAAATCATATTGTTAACTGTCATCTTTGGTGAGCTAGTTATGAATCCAAGGCAACCCGCTCCCTATGTTGCTATTTGATTGCTTAATCATACCTCATCGGAAGGACCAGTACGCATATTATTCAGTAAGTGGTCACAATCAGCCGACTAATGATTCATACCTGGAGCACTTGTAGGAGTCCTTGGATGCTGCCTTAAGAATGGAACTACAGAAGTTACAAACATGACATTTAACTAGATTGTACAAGCATTCATGTTTTACTACAAAATTTTTGCTAAGAAAATAAAAATACAAATTATAAATACTTCAACATAAACTTTCAGAGTGTGGGCAGATCAAAAATGTATATCATAAGAAATCATAGATAAAGGCAAATACCTAGTTATAAGGTCCAAAAACACCATTTATAATTTGCACCAGCTCCTCTGGACCATCCTTATAAGGTGTTAAACGAGAATACCATAGATCAGTCACCCACTCAGAGATTAAGTGTTTTCTAAATTGATCAATTGCAGACTCAACATCGGGAGAATTCACACTCCTCCGCCAATTGTTCTTTTCATGGGAAACAACTTTTGAGGCTACAAAAGGTTCCTTAAAATCACAACTTCCTGCAGGTGGCTTGCTCTTGTATGCCACTGCTCTTCTTTTCATGTCAATGTTCACTGATAGGTAGCGGATAATAAAAATTAAGGAGGCAGCAGTAGGTAAGTTAACCCAAACTGTGGAGCTGGTAACTGAAAAACAAAATTAGGTATGTCATGAGTCTCATGACCAAAGAGCAACCTTCAAATATGATAACGCAACCTGTAGGCTAAAACGTAAGTTTTGAATGAAAAATGCTTGGCGATATAAGACTGTTTAGATAAATTGGCAAAGGAAAAATCACTTTAAGAGCTATTTCCATATATGCCAAGACCAAGTTACAAAAACTAGACACTCAATACCTCGTGCTTTGACAATAGCTCATTATTGGGACAGAAGATTTGCAGTGGTTTCTGCTTGTTTCAAACTTGAGTTCTCCTTGTTTTTTTAAAACTGCTGTGATATGACATTGATCTTAGTAAAAGCATTTGCATTCCCATTTACCAAAAACTTGTGTGGGTTCAAATAAATGACAGCAGAATGGTTATCAATAACACATTTGTTCTTCATCCTTACTCACAAAACAAGTAAGAAAGTATCATTTGTTTTCGTCATCTACTCAATATGAAAAATGAATGACAACCATAAGATATAAGACAAAACTAGCAAGCTTAAAATATCTTGAGAACCTTTAGGAGCCATACAGTGAGTGAAACTATTTAAACCCTTGTATCCCAAATGTACATTTCGTATCAAACGCATACTCACAGCTCTCTATACTCTTTCAGTCACTCATAATACCATTTTTCATTGTTAAATTCAAAACAACTAAGAAAGCGTATGTTCTTTAACCTACTTAAAACATGAAAAATGTACCATAATCACAAAAAAAATAATTATATATATATGAGAACCTCTAATAAGTAATGCAGTAGCCAGTCAGTGAAACTTACTAGTAATCAATAATCAACCCTACATATATCAAACACACACATTCATGCTGATAATTCGTCATGTGTTCCTTAAAGCATACACCACTATGCTCTTCATATTTTCATCACTAATTTAGAACTCACAAGGCTGTAAAACTCAAACTCCAGATCGTACTTAGGTTTAGGACACTTAAACCTACTCAAAATATTTACTCAATTACAAACATATCTTCCATTTGAAAGTGCAGAAATGATCTGATTCTAAACCTACTGTATCAGAGCAAAACCTAGGTAAATATTTCCACATTTCATATCCATAAAGTAAAATAAGGTGTCAATTTTAACTTGTATTATCATCGGAACAACATAACCAATTATTTAATGCGACTGTCTTAGTGTTGTACCAATTTATTTTATACGACATTATTAGCTTTGTTCCCAATTTATTTATACAAGTCTCTTTGTTTTTTACCCAATTTATTTTATACGACTGTCTTTGTTTTATACCAAACTCGACCAGGGAGGGTAGGTTAGACAAAACTGGGTTTTGTTAAATCGGTGAGTCACAACGAGTCAGACTCGCACATTTTTGCCCCTTTTCAAAGATTCGAACTCTACACGCCCCTTTCCCTGAAATAGTAAATTTTTTTGACCTTCGCTCTATATAGTTCTCCAAGATCTAACTGGTACCTCGATAAATGATTTTTAGCGCCTTACTCTAAATAAAATCATTTAGCCCTGAATTCACCGATATTTACAGCTCTTTGGTTAATGGATTGCACCCATTTATGAGTTAGTTTAAGGTTCCATAATCTTCTTATTCATTTTTAGAGCATACAATGTTTTTAGGATGTTTAAATTGGGTGTTCAGTGGGTGAATCCTACGAAAATTACAGTAGAATCGAAGGGTCTAAAAAATGTAATCTGTTATAGGGGTTGGTGAATCCATTAGAGGAACTGCCATAATAAGACAAAATAGGGTCACTAGTTAGTAATTTCAAAATCCCCTTATCTAGATATTTTTCATAATGGATAAACTTCCCTCATTTAGTTAGTGTTAATCATTTAATTAGATAATGGTACGATTAATGATTTATGTTAGAGCACTGCTCGGTCGAACTCGCAAGCGTTGCTGTCTCAAGCTTGTTGTCAAGTTTAGTTGCCAAAACTATAAGTATTGATTTCTAGTAAACTCATATCTAAGTCTCGGACTAGGATAGAAAGTGTAGTTGAGCTCTAGACTCCATGGCGATCATCATACAAAGACGAAGAACTACTCAAGGAACTAGTGGAACTTCATTGACTCAAAGGTATGTGGAGACTTGAACTTATCGATCACTCAAAAGTCTATCTACTCTATCTCCTATCTTTAGACAAAAGTCGTATTACTATGTAGACTATGATTATACACGTTTTCTATTTTGAGATGAGTTTATCTCGCTGATCTATTTATCGAAATATGTGTTGGTAAGCTTTCGCTTTGGCCATATTCATCTTTACTAGTGACGAAAGTCATATTAGTTTCAACTACTTGAAAATCGCTTTGACGAAAAATAGCATGTGAATAACAACTATATAAAGTCCTCTAAGAATGTTTCAATGATTGAAATGAGATTTTAGAATATATAATCTTGAAAGGATATAAACATTGTGTGATAACTCATACATGTGTAAATCCTTATTCCTTGAACCAAAGTATGCGTACTTTGCTGCTCAGGAAAACCGGAACTAAAGTCCGCGTACCAGTACGCGCACTATCGGAGGTTCACATCCCGTGAATTTCGGCTGGTGTTTGTTAACTAAAAACAAACTTATTCCGGGTACTTAAGTACGCATACCAGTATGCGTACTTAAGTGGGTTAGTTTCTAAAAACGGTTATTCGTGAACTTAAACTTATATAAACTAAGGAATGCATACTTGCAATTCATGAATTGATTCAAGTGAATCAAATTGTTTTTTCTTCAATTATGTCTTGTATACTTCTATGAGATCTAAGCAATTGAATAACTCTCTAACTAGTTCTCTAGAGTCATTTGAACTAGTTATGGTTAAGATGAATAAGGTTAATATGAAAGTGCTCATATAGCTAACCATTTGGTTAACTACTATTGAACCAACAAAGTGTACATGTTTGGGTATGGTTACACAAACCTAAATAAATGTGCATTTTATTTGTGTATAACAAGCTAAGTTCGATCTAACGGTTGAAAGATATTATCTTGAATCTAATCAGATTTTCATCTAACGGTGAATATTGAATACTTTGTTACTAAGCTAATATTGATTGCAAACCCTGATTTGAAAGAATATATAAAGTAGAACTCTAGCAACTGGGAAACCTAATCCCTATACCTCATGTGTGATACTAGTTGTATAAGATAGATTCGATTCTCCTTTAACCTTAGGTTTCTAACGAGACCCTGTAGGTTAACGACTTGAATACTTCATTAGGATTGTGAAGCCAGACCCAACTATTTTCTTTGTAGTTGCGTGATCTGATCTTGTTGTTTCTATCGTATTTGAGTATAATCATAAGATTGGCTTGAGATTGGTTTCTCTGATAGGCAAGATATAAAAGTAGTCACAAACATCTTCGTCTCATCGTTTGTGATTCGACAATATCTTCTTTCGCTAGTCGATTAAAATTATTGTGAGGTGATTAATAATTCTAGGCTGTTCTTCGGGAATATAAGTCCGGGTTATCAATTGGTTCCTGTTCACCTTGATTTATCAAAAGATGGAACAAAACTCGTAGGCATTTCTGTGGGAGACAGATTTATCTATTACCGTAGACTTTTATGTGTGATACAGATTTGTTTATTAAAGTCTTCGACTTTGGGTCTTCGCAACTCTTAGTTGTGGGTGAGATCAGCTTAGGGAATCAAGTGCGTAGTATCCTGCTAGGATCAGAGACGTGAGGAGCGCAACTGTACCTTGGATCAGTGTGAGATTGATTGGGGTTCAACTACAGTCCAGACTTAAGTTAGTTTGTAGTAGGCTAGTGTCTGTAGCGGCTTAATACAATGTGTGTTAAATCTGGACTAGGTTTAGGGGGTTTTCTGCATTTGCAGTTTCCTCATTAACAAAACTTCTGGTGTCTGTGATATTTCTTTTCCGCGTTATATTTTGTTATATTATTAAAATATCACAGGTTGTACGTTGAATCAATCAATTGGGAAATCCGACCTTTGGTTGTTGATCGAAATTGATTGATACTTGAACATTGGTACCGTTCAAGTTAATTTCTCTTGTATTTAATTAGACTCGCAGATTTCTATTTGCTTGAGTAAGGATTGAATCAAGAAATTGATATATAACTCTTTGATATACTTTTTATTAAGATTTAGTCTGACTGTCTAGTTGATTCTCTTAAAAGTATATTGGAGTTAGTCCATACAGATTTCTAAGCGAATTATTGGGTGAGGTTATTGTACCCCCAATTTTTCAATGGGTAGCAGAGCAGGCAAACACATTAAAGACCTTATAAGTCTGTGTTTGTAAGCGATCTGACTCTATGGACAGAAGTATTATCTCTATAAATGTACCACCAGTCTTTGATGGCTCAAATTACTTGTGGTGGAAAATTATTATGCGTGCCTTTCTTCAAGCGCGTGATTTTCAATCATGGTTTTTTATAGTTAATGGCTATGATTCTCCTGTTATGGCAGTAGGACATGCAACCGTACCTAAAGATATTGGTGCATATGACGATGCTGAGATACTTGTTGCAAAGCAAAATTCCGACGGTTTGAATGCCATTACCCCAGATCTTCAGCACCATGTGACTATGTTCACTCGGTCTAAAGATGATTATGATATCTTAGAAACCGTATTTGAAGGGAATACCAGTGAAAAGGAAGCCAGGCTTCAAATCCTAAATTCCAATTGGGAAAACCTACGCATGGCAGATGAAGATTCATTTGATGAGTTTAATCACAAAGTTTCTGAAATCATTAATGCATCCTTTCTATTGGGTAAGAATAATCCTGAAAAGGACATTGTGATGAAAATTCTCAAATCGCTGCCATCTATATACGATTCTAAGAAGCATGCCATCATTGAAGGAAATAACCTTGATGCTTTTTCCAGAAACACTCTGGTTGGGAAGTTAAAGATCTTTGATCATGAGCATACATCCAAATCTAAGAAAGATGTTGTTTATTAAGCACAGAAGAATACTAAATTACTTGAGAAAAGTAAAAGTATTTGCATCTATGAAGAAGATCTCTTTGTGACTGATTCATCAGATGAAGATCTTGACAAGTCAGTCCCATTGATAAAACGACAGTTTAGAGATCTTATATTGAAGAGAAGTAAACGGTTCTCCAAAGACAACCCCAGATCGTCAATTAAACCTCACAATCACATTCCTCATAAAAATAGGGATGCTGACGAGGCTGATGATGAGGATATGCCACAGTGCTTTAAGTGTAAATTTTTTGGTTATTTTGCAAATGAGTGTCCAAATCAAAAGAAATACACTGAAAACAAAGGTCTTGCTGCAACTCTTGATGAAATGTCTGAAAACTATGAGTCTAGTGAAGATGAAAAATCAAATGTTGCACTTCTTTGTGAAAATATTGATTTTGACATACATCAATCTCGATAGTCTTTCAGGAGAAACCTCAACCTTTCTGGAAGAAAAAATTGACCTTTCTGTTAAAAATTCTTTGTCTAATTTTTCAGGTTCTACTTTGTGTCTAGCAGCTTGCACATCTCGGATACCTGAATCATATTCCAGGTTTACATGCTCATATTGTTCTCTCAAGGGTCATGAGCTATCAAAGTGTTATAAGTACAAACACAAATTATGACATGTCAAAAAACTTCAACGAATAGCAAATCGATTATCAACAAGCTCAAACTTGTTCAAAAGACCGCAGAGGTATGTAAGATTTTATCTTTGTCAAAGAAGTTAGTTTCCAAGGATTTGTCAAGAGCAATAGAGAAAAGAGTATGGTCTAAACATTTTGATAAACATGGTTCTATGAGTTCCAATCAAAAGGGATATGATGGACAGATTATTGTTCATCCCAGCACAACTTAAATTGTGTTGGTTAGTGCATCTTGTCTCATGTGCCTGGTAAAACGAGACAAGATTTTGCACACCTCGGGCTTTAAGAAAAGAAAACTCTTTAGTTTTTTTTGTCTTTCTTTTGTATTTGCTCTAAGAGTATTGTAAAGCCTGTAATTCATGATGCCTTTCATATCTAATTAATATTGGAAAGGACTTTCCTGTTCAATCAATAAAAGAGGTTAAAACTGACAATTCTGCCTTTTATAGGGTATGAGTTGTGCATACGTGAATCCTTTAAGTATAAAGATTCCGTAACCCTACATTCCCTTTTCCTTCCCTAAAACTCTTTTTATCTTAACGCTTTTTATCTTAACCCTATAAGGTGGCAGTTGCAAAGTGGGGTCGCAACAGTTCTTATCTGTTACGAAAGTTGATGTTGCAATATTTCGCAACGGCTTCATTTCCATTGCAAATTTTTGGTTACAATAGTCTAGATCTATTATAGTGCTGAAAGTTCGCAACAGTTTTAAATAGTTGCGTAATTGATGGTCGCAACAGCTTCAACCAGTTGCGAACTGAAATTTCGCAACAAGTTTTTGCAATTGCAAATTTTTTGTAATATCGGAAAAATAGTGGTTTTGACCGGTCAAAACCAGGTCAATATTAGAGTTACCTGTAGTAAAATCAAGTTTCCTTTGTTCATTTGAAAATCAAATTGATCCAACAAAACTATCAAGAAAGTGTTCTTGAGTTAATTCACAACGATGAACTCATACACAAAGTATGAAGCACATCACAAAAATCATATGAAGGATTGCCATGTGGATAAATTCAGTTTCACACCAAGGTTCTTACAAAATGATAAAAAAAAAAGTCTCACATTCTTTGGAACTATGGAAACCCGTTACATAGGTGAACATTTCTGCTGCATGAGGCATGCCCAAAGGTTGAAGTTTAAGTTGTCTCCATGGGTTGTGAGGAATTTCTACCAGAACCAGCAAGAGAAATGTGCTAGATGTCGCATGCCTACTTTTAGTGAAGCTGCTCAAAATAACAAATAATGAACCAATTTACAATTAGTATTCAGTATGCGAAATGAGAACGCTATCCTTTTACTCGCCAGACATGTGAATGCCTAATAATAAACTCAAGCGCCGTGTCACTAAGAACAAAACAGAGATGATAAAAAAGTGATATGAAGGCATGGAGAGTGCAGAAAAAGGTGAAGGGACATCTATGTTACTTTGCAGTTCCTGAACAGTATCCGTCTGATTTACTGGAAGAAAATGTGCTGATTTGGTGAGACGATCGATGATCACCCATACCACATCCATTCCTTGTTGGGTCTTACTGTCTTAGGTAATCCTCTGACAAAATCCATGGCAATGAAATCCCATTTCCACTCAGCTATTGACAAAGGCTGAAGTGGTCCCGCTGGTCGCTGGTGTTTATCCTTCACTTGCTGACAAGTAAGAAACCTGGAGACAAACAATGCAACATCTCTCTTCATACCTTTCCACCAGAACTGGCGCTTCAAATCTTGATACATCTTTGTGCTTCCCGGATGAACTGTCAGTACGGACTTATGAGCCATCGTTAAAATTTCCTTTCGCAATTCCTCAACATCTGGTACACATAACCGTCCTTTATAGAGAATATCCCCATTGACTCCTAGTGTCCATCCTTCTTGTTGATCCATGGTACCCATATTTCCTTTGACTTCTTGCAAACCATCGTCTAACATCTGCGCCTGAATGATCTTTTTCACAATCTCAGGTACCGCAACAACATGCACCAAGTATGCCCTCTCATTGTTCCACTCAACAAAGAAATCATATTTTTCCACAACCTTGACCATTCCCAAATAAGCTATGGATCCATATTCTTTTCTACTGAGTGCGTCCGCTACAACATTCGCCTTCCCAGGATGATACTCCAATTTAAACTCATAATCCGTAAGAAGCTCGAGCCATCTTCTCTGTCTCAAGTTCAAATCCTTTTGAGTAAAGATTTACTTTAGACTTTTGTGGTCCGAAAATAACATAAAGTTTTCTCCATAGAGATAGTGCCTCCAAAGATTTAGCACAAACACTACAGCTGCTAATTCCAGATCATGGGTTGGGTAGTTCTTTTCATGATTATTTAACTGTCGAGAAGCATAAGCTACCACCTTCCTTTTCTGCATAAGAACTCCACCCAAACCATTTTTTGAAGCATCACAATACACATCATAACCTAATCCTGGTTCCGGGGTAACCAAGATGGGTGTCGTAGTCAATCGTCGCTTCAGCTCCTCAAATGCTTTATCACACTCAGTAGTCCACTCAAACTTCACCCCCTTTTTGGTCAATTGAGTAAGAGGGAATGCTATCTTCAAGAAGTTCTCAACAAATCTTCGGTAATAGCCTTCCAGACCCAAGAATCTACGAATCTCAAAAACACTCTTTGGGGGTTCCCATTTTGTCACAGCCGATATATTTTCAGGATCAACAGATATACCATCCTTCGAAATAACATGTCCGAGAAATAAGACTTTCGTCATCCAGAATTCACACTTGCTCCTCTTTGCATATAACTTGTGCTCTCTTAGAGTTTGTAAAATTATCTGCAGATGTTCCTCATGGTCTTCCTTAGTCTTGGAATAAATGAGAATGTCATCAATAGACACTACTACGAACTTGTTCACAAAAGGTCGGAGAACTCTGTTCATCATATCCATAAACACTGCAGGTGCATTTGTTAACCCAAACGGCATCACGAGAAACTCATAATGACCGTAATAAGTTCCAAATGCGGTTTTACGAATGTCCTCCTCTCTGACCCGCAACTGATGGTACCCAGATCGAAGATCAATCTTTTCTAAATAGCACGCTCCCTTCAATTGGTCAAAAAGGTCATCAATTCTCGGCAAGGGGTACTTATTCTTGATTGTAATTTGGTTCAGTCGTCGGTAGTAAATGCACATCCTTATTGATCCATCCTTTTTGAGCACAAAAAGAACAGGAGCTCTCCATGGTGAGGTACTTGGTCGAATAAATCCCATCTCTTCCAACTCATCAAGTTGTTTCCGTAACTCCTTCATCTCTTTGGGTGCCATACGATATGGGTGCATCGATATTGGCATGCTTCCCGCTTGTACTTCGATCTCAAAATAAATCTCTCTCTTTGGTGGTAATCTAGGCAATGCCTCTGGAAAGACATCTGGAAAATCTCGAACTATCGGTAACTCTTCATCTACCACCTTGGTATCCTCTTCTTCACTCAAATGAGCAAGATAAGCTATGTTTTCTTCGGTTTCATCCCTCCTTTTCATTCCTGGTAAGGATGGATTCATAACTTTCCACCTTTATCCTTGGACAGACACTCGACTTCCATCAGATGATTGGAAAGAGATCTTCTTCTCAAAACATTCCAGTATAACTTGGTTTTGTGACAACCAATTCATGCCAATAATGACATCATAATCCTGGAGCCTCATCCGTATCAAGTCTATTTTTACTCTATAGTCACCAAAAGTTATTTCACAATCCTTGCAAAATTTACTAAGGGAAACCACATTTCCTAGCGGCGAAGACACATTCAAAGTAAACCCCATATGTACAGGTTTCAAACCAAGATAAGCAGCTAAATGTAATGATATGAACGAATGAGTCGCACCAGAATCAAACAAAACTTTAGCACGAGAACTAAATATCAGGAAGTTACCCTCAATCGCAGAATTTTCTGTTCTCTTCTCAACAGTAGCAACATGGTTCAGCTGCCCTGGAACATTTGGCTGACGTCTTGGCTGGAAGGGTGGTGTGTTGTTCCGAGGTTGGTGATGCGGTTGCCTTACATAAACATTCGGCCTGGGGCCGTATTGATGTTGATTATGATATGGATGTCTAGGCGGTGCAGGCTTAGGGCAATCCTTGATAAAGTGTTCCTCGCTCCCACAACGATGACACCTATATTTCATTTGGTTGTCCAGTTGGCCTCTTTTTAGGGAAATGACTTGCAAAATGACCCTCTATCCCACAATGATAGCATGCCTTTGCTTCAACAGCTCTTCCAGTATTATCAGAGCGTGGACGCTTGCGATGTGTCTGGGGGTCTGTCTTCTGGTTCCTCTTGGGATCTCTCGGCTCCCTTTCCTTTTGGTTTTTGTTCCAATCCTCTTCTACAACAAATGCAGTGTCAAGAACATCGTTATAGGTAGTGAGATGACATGGCACTAACCTTGCACGAATGACAGGTTTCAGTGCATCCTGAAGTTTCCTTGCTTTTAGTAGTGGTGTACGAATCAAGTGGTCCCCAAAACGTTCCAATTCACTGAACTTCTTGTCTAGTTGTGAAACAGTCATGTCTCCTTGAGATAAGGTTGTGAATTCAGCACACATCTGGGCTTTGACTGTCTCAGGGAAATACTTGTCAAGGAACAACGTTTCAAACTCTGCCCAAACAGTAACATTTCAGACTCGTCTTATCGAATCCCACCAATAGTCAGCAGCTCCACTAAAAAGATACGTAGCAAAACGAACCTTGTCATTCTCTTCCACATGTAAGGCTAAGAACTCCTTTTGTATCCCCATTAACCACCTTTCAGCCTCAAGAGGTTCTTCGTTCCCCTTAAATTCTTTTCTCCCAACCACCTTTAAGAACTTTTCTCAGTCCACTCTACCCTCACGTTGGGTCCCCCACAACCTGGACTAGTGTCCCCAATGTCCCAACAACTCAGTCAAGGGTGGCTTCCATGTGTTCCCTCCTATCATCTCCTTCTTCTCCATTTGGTTGAGGACCATTGGTGGTATCACGGCGAGGCGGCATCCTCTATATAAAGAGAAACGCGCACTAATGTTAATATCTAAGTCGAAATCCTATATTAACTAATACACACAACATTTTGTTTTATAAGGCTTTTAGTTATTTACCCCAACCCCAAAGTAAATTAAATATGCAAAATTTGATGAAAACTAAATTTAATTGTCCAAAAAGAATAAGGAAAAACATAACCTAATTCTCAAAATCATTTCATATCATGAGTCGATAAATAAATAATTAAAAATAACCAGAGTGCAAGTTTTTCTTTTAACCCAAACTTTCAAAACTAGTAAGTCCACATGCACGGCCCAAGTAAATCAGAACCATGCTCTGATACCAACTGTCGCAGCCCGAAAATTCGGACTTCTATTGAGGAGGATTTGACCTTGTGTCGAATCCAACCCAAATAGCAAGTCCGGATTCCCGAGATGTCACTATGGAACAAGCCTTTTAAAAAAATAATAATAAATAATGAGAAGATAAAAATAAAGAACTTCTTAAAATTCAAATCAAACTCATTCTCAAAGTAATAAATTGCATAAATGCTACTGTCAGAAAATAAGTATAAATAGTTTGCTTAAAAATAATAAAATTGTAGCCATGTCTCATGAAAATAATAGGAGAACTAAAAATCAATAATAAGTCTATAATTCAAAAAAAGAAATACCCAGTGTCCCCATGATATCATATAGTAGTTGTTTCGCAAGGTACTAACATAATACTCCTATGCCGTAAGTTCCAAAGTCTGCTTACTGCGCTAACTGTTCCTCGAATTCTGTGGAGAGGAAAAGAGGGGGGGTGAGAAACCACAGCCCAGTAGAGAATTTTCCAAAAAATATTAAGTGCTTCTAATGAAACCATGCAAATAAATAGCTAAACCAGTAAAAATGCAAAGTTTGCAATAAATACTACACCCTCCCAAAACACCACATAAAATCAAACCTGTTAATTTAGGTAGATACTCATTCTTTTTCCTTTTCTTATTGTCAGGGTTGTTCCGGATACCACCCAGTCGTTTCTAAGAAACGGTCTCTCGAGAGAATGCCAGCTGTCCTGGACTTTTTGACATCAACGATCTCTTTTTTTTTTCTTTTTCTAATTACTTAATTAAAGTAACACCCATTTAAGAAAGCGCTCAAATCAATTTCATCAACAGCGTAACCAAGCTCGATTAAAAATGCAAATATATATATATATATATTAGCCGTAACAGCAGAACCATATCGTCACTGAAACCAACAAATCTCCCCAAAACATTTACTTGCATCAAATCAGAAAGTGCATATTATATAAATAATGTGTACTAAAACTCACAACAGTGTAAGTAGTTTAGATCTTTTGATGGTGCTGAAATTAACCATTTTCTTTTGACTAATAAAGGGATAGAACCGGACAAGAGACTAAGAGTTGAAAGAGAGGATAAGAAAATTTTCCTTTAAATTAAAGTGTCTCAAACAGATAGAAATAGGTGGCATTGAGAAAATCCATGACACAGACTTACACAACTTTTAATAATTGATTTATGTTCAAAACAGTGGCTCTGGGTTAACTCTGCATACAGGTGAGTAGAAAGATATGTACGGTCAGGGTGAAAGAAGACTAAACAATTTATGTAGAGAGAGGAAAGATAGAGTGGGACTCATTTTTATTTTTGTTCTTTAAAAAGCCTGGAAGATTAAATACAATAGGGAGGGGAAGACACCTCTATGGATGGATTTTCTTTTATAATAAGGGAAAGGAAGCTTAATAATCAAATGAAGTGTGACTCTGACTGACTCCATTTTTATAAAATCACGTGAGACATGATGAGCTTAAATCTTTTTTTTTTTTTTTTTTTTTTTGTATTGTTTCCCAATGGACAAGATGATAAAGACCCTATGGAAAAGACAAGGGTATTGTTTGAACTTCTATAATGTTATTTTAATTGATAGAAAAAAAAGACATAAGTGAAATCGAGAGCCTGCTACGCTTTTAGAAATGAAATACCCTTTTTTTTTATTGGAATCTCCTATAAGATATAATGAAAAAGCCAAGGATCTAGTATGGAATCAGATGTTAAAAGTCTTAAAACTACAGATTAATTCATTTCACGGAAAGAAAACATAAATCAAGAATTAATGCTAAAATATAATTTGGTTTGTATTACGTAGGAAATTCCCTACCTGTTGCGCAATCCAAAACAAAATCAATTGAATTCAATTGAATCCCAGCAATCCAAGCAAGTGCTCCAAGCAAAGTAAAAACTGCCTTTTTCTTTTGATTTGACTAGGTATCACAGATTGAAACAGAGAAATAGAGAGGGACGTAAAAGACGGCAAGGTTTATTTATTTTATTTTTTTGAGATTTTAGGAAAATGACAACTCCTTTATATATAAGCCAACAAAACCCTAATCATAATATGACCTAGAGAAAAGACTTGGTCTTTTGATCACACGTATCACCTAGAGAAAATCACATGCAATTACTAAATAACATCTCTACTGTTCCATGTGCTAGCTACTTTATTAGCACACCCCAATTTGAGCTATAAGCACCCCACCAAACAATAAAATCGCACAAAAATTCATAGCATTTGTACACTCATAGTGTGCAATCAAAACACCCAACTTTTATAGGTTGGATTTGGGCTTACAACCCAAATTCAAAAATTACGGATTATCACAGTCTAGTTGATTCTCTTAAAAGTATATTCGAGTTAGTCCATACAGATTGCTAAGAGACTTATTGGGTGAGGTTGTTGTACCCCCACCTTTTCAATTTCCTTTATACCTAGTCAAAAAACTAAATCAGATTAAGAGTTGTTTTGGTGGGAAGAAAAAGTGGATAGAGTTTTTTTTTTGAGATTTATTTAAAAAAATCCTAGGTTTTGGTTCACTCAACCAAAATAAGGAACCAATGGATGAAAAAAACAGATACACCTCTAACTTAGCTCCAATGTCTTTTTTATTAATTAAAATTGGTGGAAGAACGTAAAAAAAGTTACATTTTTAGATTTTCAGAGCATCTTACGGTTGAGGTTTTCGTATAAACCAACTGTAAGACGCATTTACGGTTAGTACTTGATGAACTTCCAACCATAGCTGGTCAAAATGGGGGAAATCCCGATCATAACCAGTTACAACTAGAATTTTGTCTTACGAGACAAACCGTAAAACCAATCATAGGTGAAATTACAGCTGGCTTTGGTGCTTACTATTTCAACAATAAAAAAAATTTATACGTGGTTTTTGATTTCTACGACTAGAAATATAAAGTTACGGTTGGTCTCGATGGTTTTCAAACTAGTCGTAATTATATTACGGTTACAAGATTTTTTTTTACCAACTGTAGTTTTTTTACAGTTGATATAATTTATGTCCAAATCAACCGTAAAATATTCTTAATAACTTATAAAAAATTCACTCAGGAATATTTATGGTTCGTTATATTACAGTCGAAACCGACCGTACATATTTTTACAGTTGAAAAACCAACCTTACTGGACATTTTTTGAAAATTACAGTCGGTTTCGGTTCCATGAACAACCGTAACACTCTCAGAAATCATAGTTATGGTTGGTTAATGAAGAAAAACCAACCGTAACTCCATCTGCAACCCAGATTTTCAACCAAGTTTTTGATGAAATTGACCTTTTCTTTTTTGTTGTTCTGAAATCAATTGATTTTGGGTTGTTGTTTATTAGAATTAGAGAATTATGTTATTATTTTTGTTTTGATTTTTTGAAAGGGTTGTTGATAATGATTGATTTTAACGGAACAAATACCTACGGTATCCAGTATTCCATCTAATTGCAAACTGCACTTCGCCCGAACCTTCAGTGTTTTTCTTCAGAAAGTTATACGCAACCCTGGTGATATCTCAGTTTGGATGCTGCTTTTGCTTCTCCCTATTTGCACTATCCGCCTCTACACTCCCAAATATAGGTTGGAAGAGCAGTCCGGCTTTATACACATAATCAAAAATCAGCCACATGTCAATAAGAAGACACGTGTATACCACAAGGTGGAAGATCATCAAGACGATGATGCCACGTTGTAACACCAATGAGGCATGCTTCATCATTATCTGCCACATATCCATCATTATACGAATCCGACGATCATCAAATCAAGGATTACCTGAAGCATAGACCGCCGCGAAGCACCATAAAAGACCTAAAAGGTTGCTTTTTATCATCTCGAGATAGATCCGAAATGGATGAAGGAGATGAGCCTCATCAATGAGAAAGTGACAGATGCAGCAGTAACTATATGATGCGTGTAGACAGCCTAACCACCCGCAATAAATTCTACGAACATATGATACGTGTCAAGAATCCTATGGAGGAAGGAGAGGTACATCATCGTTACAATATGATACCGATAGAAGTATCAGGTAATCCCGAAGATCCGCACATTAACCAAGATGATAAGGAACAATAGTTCCAGAGATGAGGGACCCATACAAAAATCCTATAAATACCCAACTCCACCAAGGAAGAAGGGTCGACCAAATTTTAGGAGAGAGAACTATTGTTAGAAAGAGAGAGATTGTAATAGTAAGTATGAGTTTTATCTACCTTCCTCTATTATCATTCCCTACTCAGAGTCATTCGACTATCATTTGTAACCTTATATGATACATAGTGAAAAACCTAACCCCCGTGGACGTAGGCCTTAGTGTTGAACCACGTAAATCATCGTCTCATTTACATCCTGCACTTACGGTTTATATATATCTGTGTTATGAATCATTCTAATCATCATAAATGCATTTGTGATGCTAAGTAGAATTGAAACAAGAACGAGCCCGAAGGCTCAGAGTTTCCAATATAAGTTTAGATTTTATTCTACAATTATATTTATCATTATTGTATTTTATCAGCACTGCGAACATTGATTGTGGACACGATGCTATCATCGTTACATCTGTGTTCACAATTTGGCGCCAGAAACAAGGACACTTTTGTCCCGGTAAAAGATTTATCTTTCCCTGTGAACTCCTTTTATCACCCAACATTGTTCTTCAATATAGACTTTGGATGACAAATCAGTAAAAAAGACCAGATTTAAAAGATTTTTTGCCGAAACAAAACTCTTCACTACAAAAACCCACAGATTTGAAGGATCAAATCAAAATGCAAAGAAAATTAAATTTTTTATCGACAAAAAATCTTTGGATCTCTCTCCGGATCCATGTTTTTTCTTGTAAAAAAATCTTTGAATCCATGTTCTCTCTTGTAAAAATCTTTGGATCTATGTTCTTTTGTAAAACATCTTTAGATCTCTCTTTGGATCCATGTAATCTCTTGTAATTATCTTCGGATCTATGCTTTCTATTTCATAATAACCTTCACTTTGGCAGATCCGTGACATGATTGTGTTTTAGCGCACACCTAACAAAAAATATCTTCGTTTTCTATTACATCATCATTATGCTTGTGACTAACCCCTCGTGGATATGTTTTCCTTGCCAACAGTTTTTTGCAGGACATGGACAAAACAAAAGATATAGGGAAAGCTAAGGCATCGTCAAAAGAGACACAAAGAACAACACCGGTCATAACAGGGTGAGAAGCTGAAGGCGGTTAGTAAAAGACAGGATGTCGCAGAAAGTACCACACCATTGGATGCCAGTGCAATAGCGGCAGCAGCCCTCAAAACTGCAGCAGGCAAAGCCGGTGCAGCAAAGGCGGCGGTAACAATCCATGTCAGCGAACAACTAGAAGGAGTTGCAGAATCAACGATGCAGCAACCTATTTACGGGATGCCACTGACGACAATGGAAATAATATATCCAGAGAATAATATTATTCTTTAGCGGGAGGATTTCCGAGTAATGGGAGGATTTCTTGGATTAATGAGGAGTTATTCTTGAAGAACCAAATGTGTTTAAATAGGTTTACAGCAGCAACAGGGTCGTTATAAGAGGACTATGGAGTGATTGAGCTAGAACCCAACTACGGAGGAAGTCATACATGGGTAATTTTAAAATTCTTTATATGACTTTGCATTATTTTTAATTAATTATGATTTGATTAAATTTGATTCAATTAGATAGGTTATCTTTGTTTAGATAATCTATGCTTAGGGGACAACCAATATTTTTGAGAATCTATCTTGCAAAAAGAGTCATTATGTTTTGTTTATTGAGCTTTAATTGTTGTGAAATAAAGAACCTTTTGTTATGAGTTTGCTTTAAAGTCCCAAGGAAATAATATATCCTAGAACTCCTTTGCCTTCACAAGTTCAACGAACTCTTTACTACAACTATCATTGATATATACTATCAATTTTGTCGACGGAGGATTCTTTTTTTAAGGTTTTTATTTTGTTTTTACTTTATTTGTTCTTCTTTACGTTTTTGTTTTTGTTCGTTCTTAAAGACAAATAAAGGAGTAAAGAAGAAGATTTTTTTAAAAAGAGAGAAAAAAAAAGAAGAGTTTTTTTTGTAGATTGTATTAGGATTTCTTTATTCTTGATTTTTTTTTTTTTTTTTTTTTTTAGCACTTTACTTTATTTTTTGACTCTTTGGACTTGGCCTATGGATTACGATATCAGTACATGACACACGAGTTCACTCGAATCCGGAGGTAAGTGAATCCTTAATCTGTGGGTTTCTTTGGATGATTTCGTTTGCATATATGTTGGGTCAGTGCGAATTCTAGTAAAGGGCAAGGACCATACAAGATAAGGGCGGATTTCAACTGGATTTTCTTCTTGCCCGCCTTAGGGAAAACGATACCAAAACGCGAACCTAAGCTTAAAATTTGGAATACAACAAGCAATCAGAAAGTCGTTCGAAAAATATTGGTTACTCTTTTGAGCATGCTTTTGAAGTTCATGAGGGTTTTGAGAGTTTCCTGCATACATGATGGTGAGGCCTTGGGGTGATTGATTTTGCAACAGTCTTGATTATAATGATTGTCAGACTAATTTTCAAAATGGTTGACCACTAGCACATATGAGCAAAACAATTCTATTTCTTAGAAGATGCTTTAAAAGAGTCATTCTTATTTGTGAAGGAAAACCTTTAAATAAGATTTTCATATATTTTCATTCTTTGTAAACACATTTTGAGCAATGAAAAACCATTTGGAGTGAACCACAATTGTCTACAACATGTTCAAAGAAACTTTTTAGTTGCAATAAATAAACTCCGAGCCTAGAAATTTATGTTTATTAAGGATGGCACTAACCAATCTAAGTGGATGGAAGCATTTTTGTTGCAGGAGTTGAGAACCAATCGACTAGACGGAACGTCTATAGAGTCTATTCATAAGCACGTGAGCTCGGTTGTTAGAAATAACATGGTAGTTTCACCATATCTCTAGGGATTCGACAAGAAGCATGCGCTTGGATCCCAAAAGATCTAATTAAAAAAAAAAAAAAAAAAAAGGTTAATGTTCAGTGAACCCAACATTGGAACCCAAATGTGTTTAAATAGGTTTCTGGGGTCGATAAGAGGGGACTATGGAGTGACAGGTAGAAAATTCGGCTGCAATTGAAGAACGAAGAAACGATTCAGTAAGGACAGTCGTTCTTTGGTACAGTACAACGACGACGGACGGAAGCCATATAATTTCATACATGGGTAATTTTAATTAATTCTTTATACCAATGAACACAACCAACCCCAATATTTTGATTTCTCAAAACCCCGAAATAAATTAACAACAATCAAACCAGCCAACACCTCAAATTTGTATATATTTATATCTTATTTTAGATGAAGCTTCATGTTATACCTACAGAACCACTGATCCCTCTGATCCAAACTGTAGACGAAGATCATATCATCGCTGCTGGAGGACAAGCACGAGTAGGTACTCTGAACCAAGGATCGAACCACTCCATCCAGCTAGTAGCAGAGCTCGAAGAATTGAAAAGAAACCAGAAGGCATACGCAGATGCGGTGGCGCTACTTACACGAGAGAACCAAGAGCTTAAAAATAAGATTGCCCTTAGTGCAGAGGTGGCAAACCAACATGATGAAGCAAATTCCAAAGCACCCCAGCCGAACCATGACCGATGAATGATAGTGGATAACATCAACAATCCCGAACCACTGAACCGCCGTAATACAAGAAGAAGAAGATCTTCCGACCCAGATTACGTACCAGAAGACTCTGATTATTTCGACAGTGAGACCCAAAGACCGGGACGATCATCTATATGGGAAGAGCATTTCCTCGCAATGGAGAGTCTTCGTACTGAGATGATGGCGGAAATCAAGCAGATGAAGACAAAGCAAGGATGAGGAAGGCTAGAGGAAGTAATGAGAAAATCCTTTACTACATTACTAACCTCGCATCTGGCAAGAGCCCTCATTCCTCAAAAGTGTCTGATCCCGGCATTTGAATGTTATGATGGATCCAGCGATCCCCCAGCTCACTTTTGTTACTATAACCGAACAATGTCCCGATGGGACCAAGATGACGTGGTTCTCTGCAGATATTTCCCCTCAAGCCTGAAAGGATCGGCATTATACTGGTTTGATAATCTATCACCTAACTCCATCAACTCCTACATCCGACTCGCGGAGATATTCTTGGAGACTTACATGTACAACAAGACTGCCAATGCGGGAATCTAAAAACTCTTTTAACTAGTTGTCGCCTTCAAAGAGACGGTCAGAGAGTATACTGACATATGGCACAAGATTTTTCAATCAATACGGAACGTTGATCCTGTGGTTGTCATCAATTACTACAAGGGGGGACTAGATAGGATGAGCCCATTGTTTGTCGAGATTCATGGAAGTAATCCCACGATCGAAGGAGATCTACGGGTAATCATCGAAAAGCATGCCAGCCTAGAAGAAATCCAGCAGGACAATCCTAAGGCATAGATGCAAAAATCTCATGGTACAAACTCAGTGGAGCAAGCCAATGGATCAAAAAGGACCAACTCACCAAGCGTTTCAACGAAGACAAGAGAGGACGAAGAGATGATCATCGGCGCAATGATCAAAAGTTCAAAGATCATGTCTACACGAAACTTAACACCAGCTATGTTCACATCCTAAGGGAGATCAAGGACCGAACCAACCTCGAATAGCCATGGTCCAAGGGAAAACATCTACCAAGATCTGAGAAATCAAGGGACTACTGTAAGTACCATTGCTTCAACGGTCACCAAACAGAGAAGTGCAAGAATCTCAAGATAATGATCCAGAAACTGATTGATGCTGGAGATCTCAAGCAATATGTTCAAAATATAGAAATCGAAGAAATGACTCATCGAACCAAACAAGTCCACCTACCTGATAATAACCGAATGATCAACATAATTTCATGCTCAGAGCACAGCGGTCCATCACTAACTGATCAAATAGGAAAGAGAATGAGGAAATAATTCGAGTACTATTGTGAATGATACAAGATCAATGGAGAAGAAGTAGGTGGACACGAGGATTGGATGAATGCGCCAATGATCTTTTCTTCCTACGACGTCGAGGAAGACATGGAAGATCATAACGATCCTTTGGTGCTCACGCTACCTATATCAGGATGGAATATCAAGAAAATATTGATCGATGGAGGAAGCTCAGTTAATGTCATGTTCTATGATACATTCAAGAGAATGAAATTAAATGATGAGCAACTAATGTCCTCTTACTACATGTTTTATGGATTCAACGGGGCAGCCACGAAGCCCCTAGGGGATATTGTATTGGAAGTCAAAGCTGGGCGGATGAAGGTCAGCACCTGGTTCAGCATAGTAGATGCACCGTCCCCCTATAATATAATTATCAGATGAAGATGGGTGCACAAACTCAAAGGAGTAGCAGCAACATATCATCAATACCTTAGGTTTCCAACACCCGAATGGGCGATGGACATCAAAGGGGATCAAGTCACCGCACAGGAATGCCAGGATCAACAAAATCAAATCAACAGTGAATAGGAAGAGAAGTGCAAGCCCGGAGGGGCAAAAACAAAGTAGCAGCAAAAGACAAGGCGATCGACCTATATCTTGAAGAAATTTTAGGAAAAAGCCTAACGAAGGATGGCACCGTTTTAGCTTCCAATTCAGGCACTTAAGGATCAAAGGGGGCTGAAGAGTCCACCAAATAGCAATTAAAGAATGTTCCTCTTCTAGGGGAACCAAAGCCTACGTTCACACCCGTAGAACCGACCAAATAGATTAACATCGGAATAGAGGAAGATCCCAAGATAATCAAAATATGGACTTTAATGGATAAAGATCGGGAAGAAGCATTAACAAAATTACTCAAGGAATTTGCGGACATCTTCGCATTGAAGCTAGGAGACATGCCAGGGATCGATCCCAAGATCATACAACACGAATTGCGGATAAAGCCATGCACGAACCCCTTTAGGCAAAAATTACGCAAGGTAGCACCAAAATATCATCGGGCAGTTGAAAGGGAGCTTAACAAACTTATGGAAGAGGGTTTCATAAAGGAAGTTAGGTATCCCACGTGGATCTCGACCATGGTCATCGTACCAAAAAAGAACGGTGGGGTAAGGATATGCATCGACTTCACCGACCTCAACAAAGATTGTCCAAAGGATAGCTACCCGCTCCCCGGCATCGATCAATTGGTAGAAGCTGTTGAAGGACACAAAGAAGAAATGCTAACAGCAGATATTCAGTGGGGCGTCTTAATCTCATTCCTAGCAGTATTTAGTCGAGAGAATGAAACTAGGTCTCCATTTTCCCCAATTTTCATCACAGTATGTATCCGACAATGAAGCTGAGGTTTGACAGAAATAATGTAGGAGGTGGAGGTATTGGTGGAAGAGATCGATGGGTATCAAACAAAGAATCAAGATGTTGCTATTATGGTGAGGATTACAAGGAAGAACATATTCTTGTCCTTGATTTGGTGCTGAACAATAATGAATTGTTGTTTGTTGATGGGACTGAGGATGGCGGTTGTAAGGAATTTGTTAAGTAATTTGTGAGAGATAAGTTCAGAGGTAGAAAGAATGTTGTCTGCAGTTAAAATTCAAGGAAGATATGAAGGAATTTGGGTATATATTCAGTAGATAAATTAGCGTTTGTGGTTGATTTTGTAGAAGACTGTTGATGATGTTCGTGGTATGTGATTGAGAATCCAGTAGGGAAGAAGAAATTGGAGGAGATGTTGATCGTGTACGTATCTGAGAATGGGTAGTTGTTAATGATGGCTGGAAGTATACAGTGAGTTAGATTGAGAAGTGAAGTGGTACAGTGAGTTGTCCAAGTGATATGGTTACAGAAATGGAGTTATCAGCTATGAGTTTGTATTGAAATGCAGGTGGTATATGTTGATAGCAAATGCTGCTGCTAATTTCAAATGAGAAGAATTGATGTAAAGCGATGAAACTTCGAGCACATCGTAGAAGAGATGAAGAGCCTCAACTAGAACCTGAGATAAATGATTGTTACATTTGTTGTGTGCAGTGAATTGAACAAGCTTTCTGTTACAGGGGAGCTGTAATGGAGTAGTTTTGGTGGTGGCAGTGGCTAGTATGGCTTGGTGGAGTTATTGATGTACTGTAACAATGTGTTTCGTTATGGGATTGAGCTAGGAAGCTGATTGTTACATTTGGAATTACAGGTTTGAACTATTGCTACTGATTGTGGACTGAGTTGCAGATGGACATAGATGGAGTTGACCTGCAATGCAGAGAGGGGTTAGCTTCTATTGAAGCAACATGAGAGAAGAGGAAGTTCTTGGAGCCAAAATAAGGCAGTGGCACTGGAGAAAATACAGTATTGGTGGTTATGAAGCTACAGATGTTGTTGGGATGATATGAGATGAATTAAGCTGGATTTGCAAAGAAGTTTTGCAGCTGAAGTGGTGAATGGTTTGCAGGATATGGAGTTGTGATGAGTGCGCTGCAAAGGGAAGTGTTGGCGAGTCTATGAAGAGCAAACAATCAATGAGAATGCAGGTGTTGAATTGTTGCTGCCAATGACTGCTAGAAGCAAGATAAGAAGCTAATTTGTGGCTACTTATGATGCAGTAGGTTTGAAATAAATGAGTGTGAATGATAGAATGAGAGTTGGTCTGAACATGTTTTAAAATATCGCAGAAATTGTGCGAAAATGCACCAAGAATGGCGAGCCGGTGGTACTAGTTCCGGTTGCCGAATTTTAGAAAGAAAAGTGGGAATCACAAAGTTTCACTGAATCATGAAGAGGGTACGAGTCGGAGGTAAAGTTTTGCGGCCGAGTATATGAGTTTGGATTTATGCTTTCGGGTACATTTTCGCAAGAACAAGGAATTGGTTTAAATGGTTCTTCTTGTGAATGTTTGAACCGAGGAGAAGTAAAGTTGAGCGGCTGAGAGTATGCACTTCCTGGTGACAGTTTCTGATGAGAAATGCGGCCAAAGTCAATTTTCCGATGACCTGATTCCGGCGACGGTGCCCGGATTCTGGTGATAATGTCAGCAACCTGGCGACCCAGTTTTGGACCCAGAATTTCCAGAGACTTATTTTCCACACATGGGCTTGGTGGACTAATTGGAGATGGGTTTTGAGAAGACTTGACCTAACTAAGGAAAGAGTATTATCCTTTTGAGAATTGGAGAAGCATATAAATAGAAAAGTCTTTCTCTAATCCTATATATCTCCATTAGGGAGACTTCTACTTTCTTTATAGGGTTTGCATGATAGTTTTATTCTCCAATTTTTATGATGAAATCCAAAAACACAAGTAGTTGATTTATTTTTATTGGTTAAAGATGTAGTTGGATTTTGGAAACCAAGTTATTGATTTTATGAATTAGTTTTTCTCTTAATATTATCGTTTGATTTCTACTGCGTATAATAATTGCATGATTGATGTATTGCAATATGATTGAATGTTTGTTTAGCTGAGTCTAGAATTGATTGAACTCATATCCATATCTATATATAATTTAGGTTTCATCGTCGAGCGATAACCTTGAATACGAGTAGCATGATATGATCATGGTTTGTAGTGATACACTCCTGTAATCATATGTAGAAATTGGCCTTTGTTTGAATTGTTTGTACAATGTTTTTCAATTGCATTGATTAGCCTATTTCAAAAATCTTAATGTTCTTTGGGAATTGAACTTGATTAGCGCAAGGCGTTGAGTTATTCTCTAGGTAGTATTCATACTTGCATCGTTTTACATGGAAGTGTGATGACTTAGGAAATTTACAGAGTATTCTTGCAATAAGGTATTCTAGGGCTTTTGATGATAACGAGATTAAATATGAATTCTAATCATACATTTAATACTTGTTTACAATTGAAGATGAAACATTTGACCAATATTCTCACAACCTTGATTTGCGTGTTTCTTTTGATTGTTTTGCTTTTATTTAGTTTATAAAAAATCAGAAAATCCCCCCATTGTTTTATATAGAAAACCGAAAAAAATTGACAATCTAAGACCTCTGTGGGAACGATCCTTTCTTGCCCTTGCTATGTTTTATATTTTGAGTATTGAGAAAGTAATTTATTTTTAATGCATACGACAACGATCAAATTTTGGCGCCGCGGCCGGGGGAGGTAGCGGTTGTCACTTGTTTTTGTTTTTAGTTTTATTTTTTTTATTTTCTGGTTCTTAACATAGTTTTGAGAACTCTTGTTTCAGGTACCAATTTCTATGGACGGAGCATATTGGAGCAATCAATACGGCTTTCAACCTCAACAACATGATAACTATCACCCTTACGGGAAGTACAATCAAAACCAATCCTTTGGTTATGATCAATACTTCACGTACCCTTTTAGTTATTCTCATACATTCCAACCTTCTTACGGTGGGTATGTAATTGAGCAACCACAAAGAGGGGATGATACTTGTGCTCCTATTAATATTGCTTCTTGTTTGGTAGATGAAATGCAACAATTTATGGTCATCATGGAGTCAGTTTGTAGACAACCAAGCATGGAACCAGTTTCATCGATCGAATGTGCTCATAGTATGTTTGGCCCAATTTCTGACCGTAGTTATGATCATTCACCCATTCAAAGGGAAGATAATTGGCATATCAATATTGAAGTAAGTGATTCTACTTTTGCATTGTCGAATGAGTTTTACAAACAAATTGAACATTATATTCAGAATTTGGATGGATCACTCCAAGAGCTTCAAAGAGGTGTTTCCGAGGTAAGAAAGGGCATTGATGAATACAAAGAGGAAGTGGACAATTGTGTTGAAAAGGACTAACCTTTGGAGATATTTGATGACATTAGTTTAGTTGACTCAACTCTTGATATTTATAATGATCAAGCACCTATTCAAAAGGTACATGAGTATGATGAAACTAGTGTTTTTCAGAACTTCATTGCAACAAGGTTTGAGTTTAATGAAAAATAGTATGTTGAGAATAAGACCGTTATGATTAATATTGTGGAAGACCCGATTGATCTTGCAAATGATTATAATGAAGATGTTGATGTCGAAACTTTGGTTAAGGCAAAAACATACGAAGAATGGTTGCAAGGTTTGATAGAGGACCATAATATACAAGAGGTGAATAATTCACTTGAGTTTTTCAAGGATGAAGAGGATTCCGTGCTACAAGAGATTGTGCAAGGTTTTTCTAACCCTTTGCATATTGTTTCTTCTTCCTTACCTCTTATTGGATTGAATGTATGTGCTTCGAGAACATTGTTAGATGACTTTGTTTCTCGATATACGCCATTAGAGATGCTTGATTCTCAAACTATGCAGGTTTTGGAACAAGAAACCGTGGAAGTTCATGAAGTCTATATTCTTTATACACTTCCAAGTGTGGACAAGAATAAGTGTGGGGAAACTTTTATCGGTTAATAGCTTCGTTTCTGTTTTATATTATTAATATGTGTGCGAAGCTATTGTTTGCAAAACAGGTGCTATGGGTGGATCCCCAACTTTTCCGATTATTGGTGTATGGAGAATTCGTCTTGCAAGTCGGGATGACGACTTTAAACCAAACGTTAAATGGGAGGCAACCCACTGGTTTTGTGTATATATCTCTATCTTTTTATTTTTTAAGTCTTTTATCTTTATTTTCTTATTTTGGATATTTGCATATCAAAACTCCAACTTTTAGAGATTTTTGAACAATTTTGAATAAACACTAGCCTTTATAAGTAGATGGAATTTTTTTCTTGACGATGAGGTATATATTAGTTGAGTTGGGATTAGATTCCAACTAAATAGCTTGTTTAGTGTTTATCCTCTATTATTCAGAAATAGCTATGAGCTGGAGTATCAGTTTTTTTTATATGCATTTTATTTTCTTATTGTGTATATATATCATGTTATGAATTTCCCATCTTGAACTTTACTTTGAATGACTAGATTTTACATTAAGGACAATGTAAAGCTTAAGTGTGGGAGAGCATTCATATGTTTGTATTGTTTGTTTGATGCCTTTAGTAAAACAAATAAAATACTTTATATACTCTGAAACCTAGTAACATGTGCCTTTAGGATGACACTATCAATCTAAGTGGATGGAACCATCTTGGCTTCAGGAGTTCAGGAACCCATTAACTAAAATGGCAAAATTATTCAAGTGTTAGATATAATACTCTAAGTGATTCGGTGGGTCACTAACATCGAATTGTTATTATTTCTAGGATGAAATAGAGTGATTAAGTTACTAAAAAAAACAGACCAATTAGACCAACCGGTGTATATATATACAAAAAAAAGACACTTAGATAGTAATAAGTGTGTGTTCTCCCTGTCTCCGTCACCTAAACAAGCGTGGAACGCAGGATCCATGGGAACTATCATGTAATCTACTGACAAGAAGCATGCGCTTGGATCCGAAAGATCTAATCATGTTGTCAAGTAAAAAAAAAAAAAAAAATTTTATTTATTATTGTTCAATAAAACCGACTCCTGGTTCCCCTGTATATGTCAGTTGAGTTGATCTAGAATTAAGATTGTCGACCGTTGGTTCCCTTTTATATGCCAGCTATGTTGATATTAGAATTTAGACTAGTATCTCAATCCAATAGGATTCATAGGTTTATCTTGGCGGTGACCTTCAGACAGATATGGAAACACCATTCACTTAGTCAACATTGGCAAACATTTATCTTTATATCCATTTTCTTAGTTAGATTCTGCGTATTGTGGTATGTTCAACTTTCTGATTAGAGCTTAATTTAAATATATATTAATTTGGATTCGCATCAGGGTACCTCCTCCAATAGCCATTTTGGATTCGTTCATAGATTTGTCACAAGTAGCTGGAGTTGGAAATATAGATTTTGTAGGTAGGCTTCTTGTAAACCTTCATGAGACTATATCTCGTCCACTAGGGACACCTAGGGGTTCAAAGGCTTGTTATACATGCTTAGTGTGACCGTAGCCTCGACGAGACGGAGTTGTATGTATGTTTTAGAATTTATTTTGTTTGATTTGCTCGAGGACTAGCAAAGTCTAAGTGTGGGGGAATTTGATAGGTGCATAAAACACCTTGATATTTATCTATAGTTTATGCTTTCTTTGCTATTGTCTTGTAAAATATGTATCTTATGTTTTCTTTTGAGTTATATAGGTGTTTTGGAGTAATTAGAGCAAAAGAAGAAGAAAGTACTCATCTTAAGCAAAATGAGCGAAATGGTCATTGCATAAGCTGGTGATACTTGGAACATAGCCATCGATAGGGGACAACCAGCTAAAGTTCAAGAATAAATGCTAACAACAGACATTCAGTTATTCAGGGCACCTCTATTGGGTGGTTCTTCTTTCAGTGGGGCGTCTTAATCTCCTTCCTAATAGTATTTGGTCGAGAGAATGAAACTAGGTCTCCATTTTCCCCAATTTTCATCACAGTGTGTATTCGACAATGAAGCTGAGGTTTGACAGAAATGTTGTAGGAGATGGAGGTATTGGTGGAAGAGATCGATGGGTATCAAACAAAGAATCAAGATGTTGAGGTTATGGTGAGGATTACAGGGAAGAACATATTCTTATCCTTGATTTAGTGCTAAACAGTGGTGAATTGTTGTTTTTTGATGGGACTGAAATGGCGGTTGTAGGGAATTTGATGAGTAATTTGTGAGATTCAAGTTCAGAGGTAGAAAGATTGTTGTCTACAGTTGAAATTCAGGGAAGAGATGAAGGAATTTGGGTATAGATTCAGTAGACAAATTAGGGGTTGTGGTTGATTTTTAAGAAGACTGTTGGTGATGTCTGTGGTCTGTGATTGAGAATCCAGTAGGAAAGAAAAAATTGGAGGAGATGTTGATCGTGTACGAAACTGAGAATGGGTAGCTGTTAATGATGGCTGGAAGTATACAGTGAGTTAGATTGAGAAGTGAAGTGGTGCAGTGAGTTGTCAAAGTGATGTGGTTATAGAAATGGAGTTATCAGTTATGGGTTTGTATTGAAATGCAGGTGGTATATATATGTTGATAGAAAATGCTACTGCTAATGGAAAATGAGAAGAATTGATGTAAAGCGATAAAACTTCGAGCACAAGGAATTGGTTTAAATGGTTTTTCTTGTGAATGTTTGAACTGAGGAGAAGTAAAGTTGAGCGGCTGGGAGTATGCACTTGCTGGTGACAGTTTCTGATGAGAAAGGCGGCCAAAGTCAGTTTTTCAATGACCTGATTCCGGCGACGGTGGCCGGATTCCGGTGATGATGTCAGCAACCCGTCGATCCCATTTTGGACCCAGAATTTCCAGAGACTTACCTGGTGGACTAATTAGAGATTGGTTTTGAGAAGACTTGACCTAACTAAGGAAAGAGTATTATCCTTTTTAGAATTAGATAAGCATATAAATAGAAAAGTCTTTCTCTAAACCTATATATCTCCATTAGGGAGACTTCTACTTTCTTTCTAGGGTTTGCATGATAGTTTTATTCTCCAATTTTTATGATGAAATCCAAAAACACAAGTACTTGATTTATTTTTATTGGTTAAAGATGTAGTCGGATTTTGGAAACCAAGTTATTGATTTTATGAATTAGTTTTTCACTCAATATTATCGTTTGATTTCTACTGCATATAATAATTGCATGATTGACGTATTGCAATATGATTGAATGTTTGTTTAGTTAAGTATAGAATTGATTGAACTCACATCCATATCTATAGTTAATTTAGGGTTCATCATCGAGCGATAACCTTGAATACGAGTAGCATGATATGATCACGGTTTGTAGTGATACACTCTTGTAATCATATGTAGAAATTGACCTTTGTTTGAATTGTTTGTACAATGTTTTTCAATTGCATTGATTAGCCTATTTCACAAATCTTAATGTTCTTTGGGAATTGAACTTGATTAGCGCAAGGCGTTGAGTTATTCTCTAGGTAGTATTCATACTTTCATTGTTTTACATGGAAGTGTGATGATTTAGGAAATTTACGGAGTATTCTTGCAATAAGGTATTCTAGTGCTTTTGATGATAGCGAGATTAAATATGAATTCTAATCATACATTCAATACTTGTTTACAATTAAAGATGAAACCTTTGACCAATATTCTCACAACCTTGATTTGCGTGTTTACTATTTATTGTTTTGCTTTTATTTAGTTTATAAAAAATCAAAAAATCGCCCCATTGTTTTATATAGGAAACCGAAAAAATTGACAATATTTAAGACCTCTGTGGGAACGATCCTTTCTTGCCCTTGCTATGTTTTATATTTTGAGTAGTGAGAAAGTAATTTATTTTTGACGCATACGACATCGATCAAATTTTGGCGCCGCCGCCGTGGGAGGCAGCGTTTGTCACTTGTTTTTGGTTTTTTTTTTTTTTAGTTTTTTTTTAGTTTTTTTTTAGTTTTTTTCTGGTTTTTAATATAGTTTTGAGAACTCTTGTTTCAGGTACCAATTTCTATGGACGGAGCATATTGGATCAATCAATACGGATTTCAACCTAAAAACATGACAACTATCACCCTTACGGGAAGTACAATCAAAACCAATCCTTTGGTTATGATCAATACTTCAGGTACCCTTTAAGTTATTCTCATACATTCCAACCTTCTTACGGTGGGTATGTAATTGAGAAACCACAAAGAGGGGATGATACTTGTGCTCCTATTAATATTGCTTCTTGTTTGGTAGATGAAATGCAACAATTTATGGTCAGCATGGAGTCAGTTTGAAGACAACCAAGCATGGAACCAGTTTCATCGATCGAATGTGCTCATAGTATGTTTGGCCCAATTTCTGACCGTAGTTAGGATCATTCACCCATTCAAAGGAAAGATAATTGGCCCATCAATACTGAAGTAAGTGATTCTACTTTTTCTTTGTCGAACGAGTTTTACAATATATTCATAATTTGGATGGATCACTCCAAGAGCTTCAAAGAGGAGTTTCCGACGTAAGAAAGGGAATTAATGAATACAAAGAGGAAATGGAAAATTGTGTTGAAAAGGACTAACCTTTGGATATATTTGATGACATTAGTTTAGTTGACTCAACTCTTGATCTTTATAATGATCAAGCACCTATTCAAAAGGTACATGAGTATGATGAAACTAGTGTTTTTCAGAACTTCCTTGCAACAAGGTTTGAGTTTAATGAAAAAGAGTATGTTGAGAATAAGACCGTTATGATTAATATTGTGAAAGACCCAATTGATCTTGAAAATGATCATAATGAATATGTTGATTTCGAAACTTTGGTTAAGGCAGAAACGGACGAAGAATGGTTGCAAGGTTTGATAGAGGACCATAATATACAAGAGGTGAATATTTCACTTGAGTTTTTCAAGGATGAAGAGGATTCCGTGCTACAAGAGATTGTGCAAGGTTTTTCTAACCCTTTGCATATTGTTTCTTCTTCCTTTCCTCTTATTGGATTGAATGTATGTGCTTCGGGAACATTGTTAGATGACTTTGTTTCTCGATATACGCCATTAGAGATGCTTGATTCTCAAACTATGAAGGTTTTGGAACAAGAAACCGTGGAAGTTCCTGAAGTCTATATTCTTTATACACTTCCAAGTGTGGACAAGAATAAGTGTGGGGAAACTTTTATCGGTTAATAGCTTCGTTTCTGTTTTATATTATTAATATGTGTGCGAAGCTAGTGTTTGCAAAACAGGTGATATGGGTGGATCCCCAACTTTTCCGATTATTGGTGTATGGAGAATTCGTCTTGCAAGTCGGGCTGACGACTTTATACCAAACGTCAATGGGAGGCAACCCACTGGTTTTGTGTATCTATCTCTATCTTTTTATTTTTTAAGTCTTTTATCTTTATTTTCTTATTTTGGATATTTGCATATCAAAACTCCAACTTTTAGAGATTTTTGAACAATTTAGAATAAACACTAGCCACTAGGGAAATATAGGTTTTGTAGGTAGACCTCTTGTAAACCTTCACGAGACTATCACTCATCCACTAGGGACACCTAGGGGTTCAAAGGCTTGTAATACATGTTAAGTGTGACAGTAGCCTCGACGACACGGAGTTGTATATATGTTTTAGAATTTATTTTGTTTGATTTTCTCGAGGACTAGCAAAGTCTAAGTGTGGGGGAATTTGATATTTGTCTAAAACACCTTGATATTTATCTATAGTGTATGCTTTCTTTGCTATTTTTCTTGTAAAATATGTATCTTATGTTTGCTTTTGAGTTATAAAGGTGTTTTGGAGTAATTGGAGCAAAATAAGAAGAAAGTACTCATCTTAAGCAAAATGGGCGAAATGGGCATTGCATAAGCTGGTGATACTTGGAACATAGCCGTAGATAGGGGAAAACCAACTAAAGTTCAAGAATAAATGCTAACAACATACATTCAGTTATTCAGGGCACCTCCAGTGGGTGGTTCTTCTTTCAGTGGGGCGTCTTAATCTCCTTCCTAATAGTATTTGGTCGAGAGAATGAAACTAGGTCTCCATTTTCCCCAATTTTCATCACAGTGTGTAGTCGACAATGAAGCTGAGGTTTGACAGAAATGATGTAGGAGATGGAGGTATTGGTGGAAGAGATCGATGGGTATCAAACAAATAATCAAGATGTTGATGTTATGGTGAGGATTACAGGGAAGAACATATTCTTATCCTTGATTTAGTGCTAAACAGTGGTGAATTGTTTTTTTTTGATGGGACTGAGAATAATGGTTGTAAGGAATTTGATGAGTAATTTGTGAGATTCAAGTTCAGAGGTCGAAAGATTATTGTCTACAACTGAAATTCAGGGAAGAGATGAAAGAATTTGGGTATAGATTCAGTAGAGAAATTAGGGTTTGTGGTTGATTTTGAAGAAGACTATTGATGAAGTCCATGGTCTGTGATTGAGAATCCAGTAGGAAAGAAGAAATTGGAGGAGATGTTGAACATGTACGAATCTGAGAATGGGTAGCTGTTAATGATGGATGGAAATATACAATGAGTTAGATTGAGAAGTGTAGTGGTGCAGTGAGTTGTCAAAGTGATGTGGTTAGAGAAATGGAGTTATTAGTTATGGGTTTGTATTGAAATGCATGTGGTATATGTTGATAATAATTGATGCTACTAATTGCAAATGAGAAGAATTGATGTAAAACGATGAAACTTCGAGCACATCGGAGAAGAGATGAAGATCCTCAACTGGAACCCGAGATGAATGATTGTTAAATTTGTTGTGTGCAGTGAATTGAATAAGCTTTCTGTTGCAGGGGAGATGTAATGGAGTAGATTTCGTGGTGGCAGTGGCTAGTATAGCTTGGTGGACTTGTTGAAGTGATGTAACAGTGTGTTTGTTTTATGCAATTGAGCTAGGAAGCAGATTGTTACATTTGGAATTGTAGGAATGAACTGTTGCTGCTGATTGTGGGTATTGAGTTACAGATGGACAGAGCTGGAGCTGACCTACAATGCAGAGAGGGGTTATCTTCTATTGAAGCAACAGAAGATAAGAGGAAGTTCTTGGAGCCGAAATGAGGCAGTGGCACTGGAGAAAATATATTGTTTGTGGTTATGAAGCTACATATGTTGTTGGGATGATATGAGCTGAATTAAGCTGGATTTGCAAAGAAGTTTTACAGCTTAAGTGGTAATGGCTTGCAAGATATGGAGCTGTGATGAGTGCGCTGCAAAGGGAAGTGTTGGAGAGGCTGTGAAGAACAAAGAATGCATGTGTTGAATTTGCTGCCAATTACTGCTAGAAGCAAGAAATGAAGCTAACTGGTGGCTACTTATAATGCGGTGGGTTTGAAATAAATGAGTGTGAATGATAGAATGAGAGTTGGCCTGAACATGTTTTAAAATGTCGCAGAAACTGTGCGAAAATGTAGCAAGAATGGCGAGCAGGTGGTACTAGTTCCGGTTGCCGGATTTCAAAACGGAAAGTGGGAATCGCAAATTTTCACTGAATCATGAAGAGGTACGAGTCGGATGTAAGGTTTAGCGTCCGGGTATATGAGTTTGGAGTTACGCTTTTGGGTACGTTTTCGTAAGAATAAGGAATTGGTTTAAATGGTTCTTCTTGTGAATGTTTGAACTGGGGAGAAGTAAAGTTGAGTGGCTGGGAGTATGCACTTGCTGGTGACAGTTTCTGATGAGAAAGGCGGCCAAAGTCAGTGTTCCGATGACCTGATTCCAATGTCGGTGGCCGGATTCCTGTGATGATGTCGGCAACCCGGCGACCCAGTTTTTGACCCAGAATTTCCAGAGACTTATTTTCCACACATGGGCTTGGTGAACTAATTGGATATTGGTTTTTAGAAGACTTGACCTAACTAAGGAAAGAGTATTATCCTTTTGGGAATTGGAGAAGCATATAAATAGAAAAGTCTTTCTCTAAACCTATATATCTCCATTAGGGAGACTTCTACTTTCTTTCTTGGGTTTACATGATAGTTTTATTCTCCAATTTTTATGATGAACTCCAAAAACACAAGTACTTGATTTATTTTTATTGGTTAAAGATGTAGTCGGATTTTGGAAACCAAGTTATTGATTTTATGAATTAGTTTTTCACTCAATATTATCGTTTGATTTCTCATCGCATATAATAATTGCATGATTGACGTATTGCAATATGATTGAATGTTTGTTTAGTTAAGTATAGAATTGATTGAACTCACATCCATATCTATAGTTAATTTAGGGTTCATCATCGAGCGATAACCTTGAATACGAGTAGCATGATATGATCACGGTTTGTAGTGATACACTCTTGTAATCATATGTAGAAATTGACCTTTGTTCGAATTTTTTGCGGAATGTATTTCAATTGAATTGATTAGCCTATTTCACAAATCATATTGATCTTTGGGAATTGAACTTGATTAGCGCAAGGCGTTGAGTTATTCTCTAGGTAGTATTCATACTTGCATCGTTTTACATGGAAGTGTGATGAGTTAGGAAATTTACGGAGTATTCTTGCAATAAGGTATTCTAGGGCTTTTGATGATAGCGAGATTAAATATGAATTCTAATCACACATTCAATACCTATTTACAATTAAAGATGAAACCTTTGACCAATATTCTCACAACCTTGATTTGTGTGCTTACTTTTTATTGTTTTGCTTTTATTTAGTTTATAAAAAAAAAAAAAAAACCCATTGTTCTATATAGGAAACCGAAAAAAATTGACAATCTAAGACCTCTCTGTGGGAACGATCCTTTCTTGCCCTTGCTATATTTTATATTTTGAATAGTGAGAAAGTAATTTATTTTTGACGCATACGACAGTGATCAAATTTTGGCAACGCTGCCGGGGAGGCAGCGGTTGTCATTTGTTTTTGGTTTCTTATTTTTGTTTTTAGTTTTATTTTTTTATTTTCTGGTTCTTAACATAGTTTTGAGAACTCTTGTTTCAGGTACCAATTTCTATGGACGGAGCATATTGGAGCAATCAATATGGCTTTCAACCTCAACAACATGACAAGTATCACCCTTACGGGAAGTACAATCAAAACCAATCCTTTGGTTATGATCAATACTTCACGTACCCTTTTAGTTATTCTCATACATTCCATCCTTCTTACGGTGGGTATGTAAGTGAGCAACCACAAATAGGGGGTGATACTTGTGCTCCTATTAATATTGTTTCTAGTTTGGTAGATGAAATGCAACAATTTATGGTCAACATGGAGTTAGTTTGTAGACAACCAAGCATGGAACCAGTTTCATCGACCAAATGTGCTCATAGTATGTATGGACCAATTTATGATCGTAGTTATGATCATTCACCCATTCAAAGGGAAAATTATTAGCCTATCAATACTGAAGTAAGTGATTCTACTTTTACCTTGTCGATCTAGTTTTACAAAAAAATCGAACATTATATTCAGAATTTGGATGGATCACTCCACGAGTTTCAAAGAGATGTTTCCGACGTAAGAAAGGGCATTGATGAATACAAAGAGGAAATGAACAATTGTGTTGAAAAGGACTAACCTTTGGAGATATTTGATGACATTAGTGTAGTTGACTCAACTCTTGATCTTTATAATGATCAAGCACCTATTCAAAAGGTACATGAGTATGATGAAACTAGTGTTTTTTAGAACTTCCTTGCAACAAGGTTTGAGTTTAATAAAGAAGAGTATGTTGAGAATGAGACCGTTATGACTAATATTGTGGAAGACCCAATTGAGCTTGCAAATGATTATAATGAAGATGTTGATGTAGAAACTTTGGTTAAGGCAGAAACGAACGAACAATGCTTGCAAGGTTTGATAGAGGACCATAATATACAAGAGGTGAATAATTCACTTGACTTTTTCAAGGATGAAGAGGATTACGTGCTACAAGAGATTGTGCAAGGTTTTTCTAACACTTTGTATATTTGATGCGTGTCGTGAGTGCAATCAAATTAATAATCTCATTTCCACACAATTAACTGATAATATAATGGAAGTAAGGATCGTTCCCACGAAGAGCAGTGAGTTTTAGTTGTCAAAGTGTCACAAAGGGGGGGTTTTGTTTTAGATTTTAAACAAAATAAATAATCAAAGCAAATAAAGTTAAATTGTAATCAATAGAGAGAGATATGATCGAGGAATCCTTTTTCATATATAAACCGTCAATGAGTTAATATATTCATCTATTCGTCATTAATCATAGATTATCACCAACCGTAGAAAAGAAACTAGAGCAGTGCTATTCTATAAAGTCCTTTGGTCATTGGATACTGAAGCGCTCAAATACCAGATTCTATTCGTCCAAACTACCAAGTAGTACTAGTAACGCACTCAAAGTGTACCTTGGTCGAATGCTTTATGTTTTGTGACTTGGGTTAATCCCAGTAGTTAGACTCTTAGCACAAGGTCCACTTTATAGTGTTGTTTCTACACGTGATTGCTCCACAGCATCCCTCTGCAAGGTTTCACGTTTTTTACTGTGTAGGGGTTATTCAACAATTACACGGATATCCTAACCCTTTACTAGATTTAGATTAATCAATAAACCGATTTAGTTGGCCACCTATAACAATCAATCAATCAATCAATCATAATATTTAATCGTAGTAGAAACAAACGATAATCATATGAAGAAATCAAAATAGATTCATATATTAAATCAAATCAAGTCTACAAATTAGAATTCATCCTCAATCAATAGGTGTTTATCTACTCATGGATGTAGAAACATCCATGATATACATATAAGAAGAGTTTAAAGATAACGCTACGTAGAGAATCGCTCCGAAACCCAAGATTTTGATGTTTCTTCTCTCCAAGACTTACAATTTCGTGACATAATAATGATATGATATGTTTTACATAACCTAATACCTTTTTATAGGTTTACATTACTTGGTCTTCACGTATTTAGTTTGGATCAAAAACCCAACCTAAAATAACGAAATAACGTTCCCAAACGTGCCCTTAAGCCTTCCAAGGAGTTTATACACGTTTCCCATTTGCTAAGTTCGCGAACCCAGTCCGCAAACTTCAAATTCCAGCAAAAACTTTTGGAATTAAGTCTGCGAACCCCGTCCGCAATCCCAGTTCGCTGACTGCACTATCTTCAGTTTTCAATGGAAACTGTTTTGGCCACAACTTCTTCATCCGAACTCGGAATGACCTCATTCTTTTTGAATTATTTTTATCTTTCAATTATATTCAATATGGTTATGAGAAATCCTTGATTTGAATGAGTTAAGATCGGTCTTTGGCCCTTCTCTTGATTTTGAGCGTTTTGCTCCTTTTCGTCGCACTTCTCTTGGACTTGGGCACTTGGATACTTGGAATACTTATCTTCATATCTCTTTTCAGAACTTTGTAGTTCCATTTTGGATGATTCACATAATAGAGGCAAATAAGAGAAAACAAGAGTAATAATACGAAAATATGAAAGAATAATAGCTAAAGCAAGTATGGAATGGACACTAAAATCATATGAATTATGCACTTATCAATATTGTTTGTTATTCCTTACCTCTTATTGGATTGAATGTATGTGCTTCGAGAACATTGTTAGATGACTTTGTTTCCCGATATCCGCCATTAGAGATGCTTGATTCTCAAACTATGCAGGTTTTAGAACAAAAAACCGTGGAAGTTCCTAAATTCTATATTCTTTATACACTTCCAAGTGTGGACAAGAATAAGTGTGGGGGAAACTTTTATCGGTTAATAGCTTCATTTATGTTTTATATTATTAATATGTGTGCAAAGCTAGTGTTTGCAAAACAGGTGCTATGGGTGGATCCCCAACTTTTCCGATTATTGGTGTATGGAGAATTCGTCTTGCGAATCGGGCTGACGAATTTAAACCAAACACTAAATGGGAGGCAACCCACTAGTTTTGTGTATCTATCTCTATCTTTTTATTTTTTAAGTCTTTTATCGTTATTTTCTTATTTTGGATATTTGCATATTAAAACTCCAACTTGCAAATATGAGACACTATCGGTTCATCGTGATCGGCTTACTGGAAGTCTGGTTCAAGATGATGTAATCAAATCATTGTTCATCAGAGAGAGCAAACTGAAGAAAAAATGGAGAATCCCAGGTACTGACACCTTCATAGATTCATCAATCATCCAACAAGTAATTGCAATATTTTATAGCATATCTTCGAAGACAAGGTTGATCCACAATAGTTTCAACTGGGGACTGGAGGAGTACACAAGAATCCTTTCCCGATCAGAACCTTTACACTTTCTGAACAACCAGTCAAAGAATCAGTTCAATCATTGATCAAGCATATCTGTGAAATTGATATATCTTTCTAAGGCACGAAGGAAAGACATGTTCATAGAACCGAATTACATTGTTTCAGACATCTGTCCATCCAGGAAATACTCCTTGAACCTTCATCCACAGACAAGAAAATGCACGGTTAGGGACTACTTACCACAGTCCATCCCAAAAGAAATGAATTCCAGCGAGCGTTGGTCGATGTTGGAACTGTTATTAACATCATTCCTTTAAATACTCTCAGAGCCGCGGGCATCACTCGACAAGAATCCACTCATGCTCCTATCTCAGTCAGAGATCACAAAGGAATATCCAGAGACGCATATGGTTACATTACTCTCAAAGTGAACATAAGCTCAACCTGGACGGAAACCAAGTTTCACATAATCAGGGAAGATCCCGGATACAGCATGATTTTCGGACGGACGTGGATTCATGTCGTGACTACTGAAAAAGTGCCTTTGATTGCATATCTCTCCAATGAAGAAAGTTCTGATCTAGAAGATTTGGCGGACATTCCATCATCAAAGCACTTGGGGGAATTTCAAACTTTGACAAGTTTGAAGCAAGAACCTGCAAAAGATGCATAGACATTCATCAAGAGGTTCCACACTCAGGAAAGTCTCATTCATTTCACGTCGCTGTCATTTATTTTCTCACATGTTGTCCTAGCATGGGGACTTCTGCTAGCAACTCTGCAAGAAGTTATAAATGGTAGCTTTACTGCATTAGTATTTTACCAAGTGGTTAAATCTGACATTTCTCTGAATTGAGCATTGAGACATTCATTACTGATATAATGTTCAAGCATGGCAAAGAACACTTTGGACGTTTCTCCATAGCCTTGCAGGAGTGTCCATGTGTTCCACAAAATCATAAAGCTCTGATGTCTGCACAAGTGTTGAATCCCACTACCGCAACGAAAGGGATGATGAATCAACATAATCTACTCAGTGCCAAGACGATCTAACCTAAGATATTCGATGCTTAAATGAATATACGGTTCAACGCCCAATCAAAGAGTACACCTTTGATAATGGCGCATCTGGCTTCAGCATAAATATCTTGATGATGACACACTGATTGAACACCAACACGATCAAAATGAAATTGTACTACAATCGCTTAGTTTTCACTATCTCCATGATAAGACTTCTGAAGCAGATGCAACATCATTCATTCATGATGGCACAAATTCCTTCAAACACACTAGGGACTTGATCTTATTGGAAAGATTGATTCATAACAAGTCATTGCAACATGATGTGATTCCAAGAAACGTCATCAACGGAACCTCTCTACATCATAATCCCCTTCACGACTGAGTAATTTATTATTTTCACCAATTACATCCAGAATGAAGGTCGTTGCTGCTATCTTCCACAACAACGTCAATTCGCCGACAAAGCCGGTTCACAGTAAAGTCATATTGTTCGGGAGAATTTGGGTTAAACTCCTAGTGCACCTTCATCTTAGGGATGCTCAACCCACCAACTAGTTCGTGAATGTAAAAGCTCACTGGATGGAGGAGCAACGACTATGTCGATAATCATGATTCTAGCCTTTTCGATCTCTGAAGAAACTTTGACCATAGTATCAACATCAACAAGGATATATGGTGGAAATTCTTTCATGGTCTCATCATCAACAAGAATTTACATAAAAAATTCAATCGTGATCTCATCATCAACAACAGTCTCAGGAGCAACATCTTCATGACATGGCTTCATCAACTAACCATTATCTGAAGTGTTACACATGAAGCGGACTTATCCAAGGACTATGGGTGAGGAATGGGACAATGGTTCCTCAACAAAAGATGTTCTTCTATATCTCTTCTACAACATACCAAAAGGGAGCATCAATCGGACATACGAGCTGAAAGATACGGCCTTTATTGTCAGGTCTACGAAATCTGAAAAATTAATACGAAATTACAAATTACAAATGTGCACGCTTCATTGGATGACCTCTACAACTCGAAATTGAGTGATTCTGTTATCATGTGATAACTCAGTCTCTTAGCTTCAAAATTTGGGGTCAAGCATCGAATTCTGGCGTCGTATGAGGTTCCTACACCTTCTAGAGCATACAACATGCAAGCAACAATTGTTAGACGGGATTCATAACTTCCACAGTCGATCGGTGTCCACCATGTATTTCCACTAAGGACTTCATCAAGGTACCTCCAACTTCGACCACCTAGGTATGTACATCAATTTTTATACCTGGGTCCTCTATCCAAGTCGTGCCAGAAAAAGAGAAAACAAAAAGGAGAGATTTAACAAAATACTGGGGACTGACGGTCCACTGATCATGACGATCAGTTTCACAGTCCAAAACCCGTGGAACCAGAATCTCATGTGTTAATCATTCATCATAAAGGAATGCTACCATCGGGACATGAAACCATGGTCATTGCATCACCCCCTCTTGAGAGCAGCCTCAGTTATGGTCCCGGGAGTCCGTGACCAGGGTTTCAGAAGTGATATTTCTACTACTGACAGAAGATGGCACTGCAATCACCACCATTCTCATGTATCAATCAAGGGTTCTTGATATCAAATGAATCAATGACATTAAAATCCTTCACCAACCGTTCAAGACACAAGCGAATGGTCTAAAGACACAGCAAGAGTGTTTTACAACAGGCTCGTCTGAGATGATTTTACACTGTCCCGCACAAAGCAGTGAGATGGGAGAAATTGGTGAAGAATATAGGTATGGGTCATATACAATTCTCTTTATATGGATGTCCTCTACAAAATATCAAAAATTCACATCAATTGGAGAAACGAGCAAAGATATGTGGCTAAAACATTGGACTACATGCCAGTTGAAAATTTTCTGGGAGTCTCCTGGAAGTTTACTGTTTCGCCTATTTCGGCCCATAAACATGCTCTAAACTTAAAAAGCTTCTTTTATTAAACTTGGGAATTTCTTGGGCATGAAAAAACATGGATAAATCGCGAAAATCCGACATCGGGCGAAGATTCTACAACATTTTTGCTGAAAGGCTGAAGTCTGAATTTTTCTGGTGACGTATTTCGGAAAAATTTCTCATATATTCATATGGATTCTCATTCATTCATTCATTCACAAGTCATAAATATCATACTTCTATGAAGAAATCACAGGAGAATACCTACTTGAGGAGTCTCTAAGCTGTTCGAAGGATCAATATTGCCGGAATCACCATTAGTAGCATTATTTCCTTCATTCGGTCCTGGGTTCTGAGAATGCTCTGTCTCACCATTTTCCAAGGAAGAATGAGCATTGTCAATACTTTGTTCATCCACGAAATTTTCTCTTGGATGCATCGACAAAAATTATTAATATTTCATTCAAGGAGTGCTATGAACGATTATATAACTTACATCAACTTCTTCTTCAATGCTCGATTCAGAGACTGTTTGTTCACCCGCAGAGAATTGAGGACCGTCAAGCTTGATGAAGAAAAATTCTGAAAGAAAATTACAAACCTTGGTTTCATGATCCTAATTGCACGGACAAGAAAAAGTCATGATATAAGGAGCGCTAACAACTCACCAAAGAGACAGCCGTGGACTTTACAGTATTCGATATTATTCTATGATCCTTATTTCTGGATTCTCCACTCCGAATACTTACTGTTATTTCTCGGTAATACACATCAATTGGACAAGGACCCATTTGTCGAGCTGCTCTCGATGTTATATTCCTCCATAGAGACTTCTCGTGCATTACCGATACTAAGTAATCAGGAGTACAACTCAGTGTGAAGGATCTCTCACCATCACTCAGAGGTCCCATAAGCACCATTTTTTGAAGCTGCATCTGTAGATATCATCTGGAAGTATCATCTTTGGAAGTATCATTATGGGAACCAGTCATTCTTGCAAAGTTGTTGTGACGTCCATACAATATTCCTACTTCAGTATATTATCCGTAGATGCAGATTTCATCAAAGCAGTGGAATTAAAGCACAAAAAAAATAATTAGGATGCTCACATCAGCATCTATAAAAATGGTAACTCTCAACTCTTACCTATTTACGGTTTCACGAACTTATCACTTAGTGATAATAACGTAAAATTTCGAAAATCTTGCTCGCTCCTTCAAACCTGTAAAGACGAGCAAAATCCATCATTCAAGAGTCGACACTGACTTTTCACGAAATTATGAATAATTCACATAACCCTTCATGTGAACATTCACTGATTTTCTATCGTGTGTGCATACACTATGAAATCACGAAATTCATGAAAACATTATTGTTTGCTTTTAACAATTGTTAAAAATCAAAACTTGATTTTGCAAAATCTTTCATAAAATCGTGAACAACTCACATAATTTTAACCCTGTGAGCAACTCCACTGGGTGAACACTCATTAGTTTTTGTGCATACACTATCAGATCACAAAAACAATATGTTATCAAAAATTGTCTACTTCTAGCAATTGTTTAAAATCAATATTTTATTTCACATAAATTTTTACCGTGTGAACATTCACTGATTTTTAAAAAAATGGAAAAACATCCATTCTATAATTGTGAAAACTCACATACATACATTATTTCACCATGAATAATTTTCTACTCTCAACAGTTGTTCAAAATCAAAACATTGATTTTACAAAAAATATATATTTCAACGTGAAACTCACGCAAATTTGAAAATATATGTATATTTTGCTCCCTCTCGCGAGCATCCGAGTCTTTCAATTTTGTGAAAATCCGCATATTCATGTATTTAAATTTTGTTTTCATTAAAGATCACAGACAAAATATTTATTACTAGCGGATGCACGTCTTTTAAAAAAAAATACCTTTTCCTCTGGTTCGAGTATCCAACTTTGAAACGAGAGTTTATTCCATCTTGTGAAATCTCACATATTTAAAAGATAAAATTTTGATTTTCATGAAGCCTCATAAATAAATTTTATCTACTGTAACTAAATCATGTTTATTCAAGGATTCATGTATCTCTTTCATATTAGGATTATTGCTCATTTCTTAAACTAGCGAACGAACGGGCATATGTTTTCTAAAAAAAAAATCATGAAACTTACGCATACATGCACACATGGAATTTTATTTTTTGAACAACTCATGAACAACTGAACTCAAAAAAATGTAGGGGTTCTTCCCTTTTATATCAATTTTATTTCCAAAACCTAATAAAACATGGGTTTTCTTTTTTGGGCTCGGGCCCGTAAATCCTAAATTGACCAAAAACTAAGCCTCCGAGCTCCCAAATCAGCAGTGTCTCATCTATCCGTACTCACGAGATGATACTCTACCTTGCTATCAGGGTCCTTATATGTGCATTTGCTCGTACATGACACCATTGGAGAAAATCGAGGATTCAGAAACTACCTTTGTACGGCTGAGTTCAACCACCGATCTCGTCGACTGAAAATCACCATTTAATGCTTACTATGGAACATGACTGTCCCTCACTAAGCAGGGGAATTAATATTGATGGTGGATTTTCAACAAAGGTCAAAACCGTAAAATCATGATACTACATGTTTCTGATACGGCTTCAGTCATGTGATTCATATTTCACGAATCCATGATGAATATGTCTTTAGAAAATCCTCTACTAGCTGAGAGTTCGATCCCTGGCATTTCATTGTGCCCTATATGTGGAATAACGTAATTGGGAGGTTCTCCATAATATTGAGAGCAATAATGCCTTCAGGACATCGGTGATACTCATTGTTCCCTGACCACAGGAGAGAGAGACCCCTCTAAATAGAAGAACGATTGGGCGGTTCTCCGTAAGATTGAGAGCAATAATGCCTTCAGGACGGTGACACTCACTGTTCTTGACTATGTAGAGAGATCGTGTATAGATCCATGCGGTTCTCCATAAGATTGAGAGCAATAACGCCTTCAGGATATCAGCCGTCTCCTGACTATGCACCTTGCGAAACGGGTATGACATTTTAACTGGCTAATATCCCTTCTGCAATAGATTAGTTCTACCGTGACATTCACCACTGAATTCCTAGAACATAATCTATTTTATCTAATTACTCTGATTTCATGATCGAATCCACGGCTGATCTCATGGAATGGTAATAGATAACCTCATTACTCCGATTTCATGATCGAATCCAAGGTTGATCTCATGGAATGGTAATACACAACTTTATTACTCCGATTCTGTGGTCGAATCCACGATCCCACGGAATGGAAAAACTAACTTTATTATTCCGAATTCACGGTCAAATCCACGAATGATCCTATGGATTAATAATAAATAACTACTCACTTTTTTTACTTAGTTTCATGAATCATTCTCCACTGAATTTCATACATTAGTTATAAATACTTAACAATCGGGCATATGGACTACCACTGAGTAAGCCCCATAAAATGGTGTAAGTGTACTCGACAATGATGCACGAACGAGCATTCAAAAATATGGATAGATGAGGAATCCTGCATAAAATAGGAGAGAGAAAATAAAAACATTAAAATAATGGAGAAGCGCCCACCGGCCGGCCGGCCGTGGCCGGTCCCATGCTTCCTCCATTATTATTTTTTATTTTGGTATTTTCTTGAACTCATGAAGACTCATCCATCCTAACAACTTTCCTTGTTTGAGAAAAACTCACGGTTTCTCCATATTTTCATGGTTTCTCCATAACTTCATGGATTCATGAAAAAATAATATTATAAAATTGGGAAAGGTGTGCGGGACCGGGCAACCTAGCCGGACGGCCATGCCCAATCCGTGTCCGGTCCCACACCTTACAATCCCTAGCATTTTATAATTATTATTTACCCAATTTCATGAAACTCCTCCGTTTCAACAAAAACTCATGGATTCTCCATAACATAACGGTTTCATGAAAAATAATAATATAAAATTAGGGAAAATGTTGTGGGACCGGGCAACATAACCGGACGGCCATTCCCTTGCCGTGGCTGGTCCCACACCTTGCAATCCATAGTCTTTTATAATTATTATTTTCCTCAATTCATGAAACTCCTTGGTTTGAGCAAAAATCATGATTTCGTCATAATTTCTCAAATTTTGCTCAAATCATGAAAAACCAAAAGACAACATGGTCACACGACCGGCTAGACTCTCCCGAAAATTTTAAATGTTAGAATGCTCTTATTTTAATATTTACAAAATATTGATCAATTGAGCATACATGCTCATTCCAACAAAAATCAAGAATTTCAGTCAAGATGAAACTCTTCTGAAAATTCACAATATTGCTCGAACGCACATCAGAAAATACTGAAACTCTCAGTACGGAGACACGGATATCGGGGCAACACGTGCATGCCTTCATGACCGACCAGATTCATCCCTAGGGCTTGCACAAAGCCGGTCCCACACGTTTTCATAATTCTCACCCAATTTGCTCAATTGCTCATATTGGGCCCAAACTCTCTCCAACCAACCTGGGGATTGCTCAAACGGCCAAAAACTGGTCCCGTGATCACCAAGATCCTGTCCCATGCTCTCTTGTTCGGTACCATCTTTCATACCTAGGTTTTATCACCTAAAGCTGAATCCAGCAATATTTCAGTAAATGATGAAATTAGCATTTAATCATCATTCTTTCACCAACTGGTCAACTCAAGACCCTGGTGCATACTCACTCGAGCATCCAAGAACCACATGGTCGTCCATCATCCCATGTGGTCGGTCCCTCTTCACTCGTGACCAATTTTCAGCAATTCTTCAATTAATGAAGGATTGATCAAAAATTAGGGTTTCGAACAAACGCTCCACAAATTACCATTCTAAGCAAGTTCAAACGCTAAATTATGTTGATCCAGCGATCAACATCTGGATTAATTATGCAATATTCGGTAACTTACCAATATTTTAATTAATATTTTATTGGGTCACGTAAGTAATTCATCGAATTAAGCAATACTTGCTCAGTTGCTTGAATATTGATCCCACTATCAATATTCAGTAATTTATCAGTAATTCGTCGAATTGAGCAATACTTGCTCAGTTGCTCGATTATTGATCCAACTATCAATATCCAGTAATTTATCAGTAATTCGTCGAATCGAGCAATACTTTCTCAGTTGCTCAAATAATCCACATATATTCAGTAACTCATCAATATTCAACAACTCGTCGAATTTACAATATTTTCCCAGACGAGAAACATTATTATTCATGAATCGCTGAGCATTAATCAAGCTCGATTCAACAAAATCTAGACTTATTGTCTAATCAGTCAACAATCGACTAACTAAATACACGTCTGTCATGCAGACTCCACGATTCGTGAGACATCAATCACGTCACAAATGGGGGATATACTTAGGGTTTTGGTCTGGCGGTCTACGACATGTGGATTCATCCACGACGAGAAATTGGCATAAGTCGTGCAAATGGTTGAAGGAGTTAGCAAAGTAGTGGGTGCACGATCATTCAAGTCTCCACACGACATGGAACTGACTTTACTACGATCTTCCACTTTCCCACTCTTTCACTCAAGAATCCGTCACACTTACATGGATCAATGTGTTCACTATACTGACAATATAAATAAGTCTCTGAATTCATGATTGAGGACATTATCAGCAATCGTCCGCACAGAATTTTTCGAGTAACTACTCTCAAGAATTTATCAATCTACCAGAACTTATTCGAACTCAACAGTTCATCAATTTGCAGAAACCTTCAACACCTACACAATCCTTGATCATCATTGATCCAACATAATTCTCAGCTTCCCTCCTACATATCAACCCATCTCCCTCTTTGCGACTGAATTGACTCTGGAACGACCATTGACTTGGTTTAGGCAGGAGTCCTACAGATTGATCTCTCGAATCTAAGCATTCCCTTTGCAGTGCATCTGTGTGAGGTTAAGCAGTTTGCTCGGTTGAGAAGTCTCGACGACACGCTCGTCTCTTCACTTCCCTAAAAACCAGCGAACCGTTTTTCCCCATCTACAATTTCGCATCAAGAAAACCATTAAAACACAAGAAAAAACATAGAAGTGATCAAGTCAAGTGACTCCAGATTTCGTGATGAAGAACAGGGGAAAGTATATATACTTTCGTATATCATGTTCTCCGTCACAAAACCTAGGACCACTACAACAATAGCAAACATTGAGAATAAAATCAGCAACAGGAATTGAGAATAACAACCAACAGAAACTAAAGATGTACCTATAACAATGGTGGAATCAAGGGATTAACAGAAGGAAATCACTGTTCAAACCTATTCAAACAAGAGTGGCACTTCCAGGGGGCTATCAGTATGAAGTAGGTACACTACCAGTAAAAGTGAAGAACAAAAAGGCAAATCTAAGAACAAATTAAACTTTCCTCAGAAGACAGAGAAAAAACAGGGAAGAATAAGAATGAGGAGGAGAATAAAAGTTATTTCATTCGCAGCCTCACTCATACTTATAACCGCAATAAGTGGGGGCAAACCGCCCTGAAAATCAAGAAGACATAAATGCTAGGAGTGGGAAACGTGCCCAAAAATCTAGAGGAAGTTATTGCGGGAATTTGAGAGTTTATCTTCAAACTTTGACTAATTTCAAACTTAGAAGAAAATGGGAAAATTGTATACACATAATCAAAAATCATCCACGTGTCAAGAAGAATACACGTGTACACCACAAGATGGAAGAACATCAAGACGATGATGCCACATTATAACACTCATGAGGCATGCATCATCACTATCTTCCACGTATCCATCATTTTACGAATTTGACGATCAGCAAGTCAAGGAGTACCTGATGTATATACCACCATGAAGCACCATAGAATACCTAAAAGGTTTCTTTTTATCATCTCGAGATAGATCCGAAATTGACGAAGAAGATGATCCTCATTAATGAGAAAGTGACAGCTGCATCAGCAACTATATGATGCATGCAGACATCCCAACCACCCGCAATAAATGCTACGAACATAGGATACGTGTCAATAATCTTATGGAGGAAGGAGAGGTGCATCATCATTACAATATGATACCGATGGAAGCATCGTGTAATCCTGAAGATAGCCTTCGGGATCCTCACATTAACCAAGACGATAAGGAACAACAATTCCAGAGAGGAGGGACCCATACAAAAAGCCTATAAATACCCAACTCCACCAAGGAAGAAGGGGTCGACTGTAGGGTCGATCAAGAGAGAGCAGAGCACAAACGAAAGTAAATAAACGATTACATTGATAATCAGTTTTGGTGTACATTCTCTCATGGCTTAACAACCTACTTATACTCTCACAAACTTGAAGATCACTCAAAGTACTTTCCCAATAAAAACAAACTCTAAATAAATACACTTTCCTAAAATAGAACACTCTAAAACCGACACAACTTGATTCGACTTCCAAACATGACACAGTGTGTCAACAACGTATGTTGATCCACCTTGACGTGTCAACAATACTTGTTGATCCATGCACTGTGTCAACAACACTTGTTGACCCACGAACCAAATCACTATATCTTGGTTTAACTTCCAACATCCTCCCTTAAACCAATATATCATTCAACGTGAATTTTGTAACCCTCTTCTACTCCTCACCTTCTTCCATTGATCTATGTTTGCACGTCCTTGTCTTTTATCATTTTCCAATCCTCTTCTTCCATAGATAAACGTTAACACGTTCTTGTCTTTTCTCATTCTTCTTCAAAGTTACCACCAACAAACCCTTACTCCTTGATACTCGATTATAGCTTATCCCAACTTCATGATCTCACCGAAATTCCGTCATCAAACTCAAACTCAATTCATAATGTCATCATACCATAGAAACCAGCACAAACTTCTTTCTTCTTCATCGCAGCAGAACATCATTCTTAACAAATCCTTAACAAGCTAGAAACACCTCATTGTGCTCTATACAACTTTCTAACCAAACACAAAACCAAATTCTTTAACTCAACACCGAGCATTGTAGATCATCTTCTTCTTTCATTCTTCTCCTCAACGCATATGTATTATAACCTCCTTTTGTTGATCACTATCATCTCAAATTGCAGCACCAACTTCAACTCAACCAAACACAAATTCCATACTGGAATATCTTCACAACTCTATCCAAATCCCCATACTGGGATTGCTTCACTTCTATTACGATCACACCCTTGTGACGTCTCTTCTTTTCACTCTCTCATTACCTCCTGGTGATTAACTTCTCTTTCTTCACAACCTTAATGTAGTTTCTTATTCTATTTTCTTATTTGTTCTTCAAGATTCTCTCACAATATTTCTCTTGTTACGCTTCTGCCACAAGCAATAACTAACACAAAGTCTGCCACACTTTGTAGGTTTTCCAAGTTTCTCTAAAAAACTCTTCAACCTTCCAACATGTTTGAGCTTAAACTCTAACATGCCATCCTCCCTTAAGCTCAAACATCACCACCCAACTTTCTTTGTCATTCTAATCTTCTGAATTCGATCACCTTAATCAAACTGTACTAGTCCTGACTGTAATACCAGCTTTGATCCTCTATCAAACTGTACCAATCCTATGACTACAATACCAACTTTGATCCTTTCGTATTTTTTGAATTCATGACTTAACCCTTCTAATCAACCACTCACCCCAAAACTTCTTACCTCAACCAATATCAAATCTGCTTTCTGCAACACCTCTACCAGAAACTATCACACGTTTTTGTTGTCATCTTATGTCATTGCAACTGTCACAATCTGTGACTTCTTCTGTCACGCTTCTGTCAATCTGTAACAACCTTTAGTTACGCTTCTGTAACAACTCTTCTCTTCTGTAAAAATTCTTCTAACAACTCTTTTGTAACATCTCTTCTGTAACAACTTTGACACTAACCTTTGTAACATCCATACTGTTACAAACTTTCAATAACACTTTTTCCTTTTTTCTTTTTTTTTTCGAGCTTCAACCAAGCTCGTATGGAATCACCAACACGTCATCAAACAACGGGTACCACCAAAACAACGAGTACTGACGAGGCTGTCAACCTATCAATAATAATTCTCTTATGCTACACAAATCTATAAAGAAGTAGTGAGGCAAGTCGAGTTCGTATCCACAGGGAGAGTTGAGTCTAAGTTGTTGATTCAATTTCTGAATAAGAAATGCAAATGAGGATGAGAATGATCAAGGACTTCTTCTAAGTCACAAAACATGAATCTTAATGATATAGCTAATTTCTGCAGAGTACCCATTACTAATAACCCTAGAATATTTAGTACGCTCAAATATCCCGCAATATCTCCTAATTCACCGGACACGGAAGCGCTCGACTACCGGATTCTACTTGCAAAGTTTCCTAGAGGTACGCTTACTAGGTGTGACTCAAACAAATGCATTAAGTTCCGTGAGATAGGTTATTCCTAGTGACAAACACATAAGCTCGATTCATCTACTAGTGTCATTCAATACATATGATTATTTAACAAAATCCCATCGTCAATAACCACATATTACTACTTGTGTTCGGAACATCTAGACAATAACGGGTCGAAGAGTTCTCGAATTAGCAATTGAATCATCCGTAAACCAATTTAATTTGCAACTTAAATGATTCATAAATAACTCACATAAGCAATATTAGCACGGTAGTGAATAAGCAATAACAAAATAATTGCAAGAAAAGGGCTTTTTAAATATCAATTGGAGTTCATGTTCGGAGGTTGAATTTGTCCCTAACCAAATGCTTAGCTACTGGAGTTCATAGCAACCAGAGATGCAATTAAGAAAACAGAAATACAAAACCAAACAGCTGCAGTTGAAATGGACTGATGGTGGTATGCGAACTATGGCCTGGTAACTTTGGAATGGTGGTATGCGAATTGCTGCTGTAGGTGGTTGTATTGTCTGTGCTCCCAGCTTCCTGTATGCTGATGCTTGTGTGGACTGCACAGGAAACTCGCAAACAGGTACCTCCTTGAGCTGGTGTGGATGGAAGAGTGAACTGAACTCCAGCTGCCACTATAGGTGGGTGTATGCAGGTGGATGCAAAGTATATGCAGTTGAGATGGTGGAGTGCAGGTGGATGAATGCAGTGGATATGGGGGAGATGGGATATATGCTGTGAGGTGCAGATGGAGGTCATGAAGATGATGGATGGAAGGGTTTTGGAGAGGAGCAAAGGCTCCTCTCTGTGTAGAGGCGGCAGCTGTGAAGGAGGGTATGAGATGATATCTTCTGTAGGTTTAGGTCTTCTTTTTTTTATAGCTCAAGTACTTCCTGCAAAAGCGTATTGGGTAAGGAACAAATCTCCTACTTCTTCTCGACTTCTAAATCACACCAGAATCTCCTCCGTTCATCTCCAATCGACGGCAGACACAGACTTACTTCAGCTGAATTTTAGGCCAAGTTTCATTCTTCTAACAAACCGCACTGAATTGATCTTTCAAAAATATGGCTTGACCCATAGTTATATGAAGCTAGACTTGGAAAAGCACCTGGTCGTGACAAGAACATGGCAGTAGAAACCCAACTCCATAATATACACAAACAATCAAAGCTTCAAAATCTCAACACCACTTGCTTTGCTAATTCGTTCCAGGATTCTTATAACTTGGCTCTGAAGGCGAATCCATGTTGGTCTAGCTGACTGCAAACCTGGAGTAGCACCTCAGTTTCCTTGCTGTTTTCTCGGCTTGCAACATGACCCAAAACTGAAGCAATACTGGAACCCAAATCTTCTTTTGCCGTTGCCTTCTAAATCAAGTCCAAATTACTGCCAACAAAGCCCTTGTACACAGTCCATCGAGCCATTGATAAGCAACAATAACAATGCTGCAACTTCAGTTTCAGTGCCCTCTTTCTTGGTTTAAAACTCATTCAAAAACCCTTACAAGCTCGAACCAAGGCTAACACATTCTTCTACTTGAATCTGTGCCACTTCCTGGTTCATTTCAACCGCGAATTCATCTCCTAGCTCTTTGTAAACATCCATAAAACTCATGGCAGAACTGCAGAGAAACGATGGCAAAACTGATTGCTGATGCCATTCTGCAAACACCTTGTATGCGACTTGTGGACTGGTGAAGGTTATGAACTGGCTCTATATTGGAGTTTTCACAATAACTCCATTCCTGCGACAATATACATTCAACACACACATTCTATCTCAGAAACATCCATTAGTCTTCACATTTAAGTGCCAAAACTCAATGGCAATAGTTTGGCTTCATGTTCATTCCTGAATTCTTGGTGATATTTTGCTTAAAATCTCCTGATGTAAACTCGAATCCAGCGAGAACCCAACCTTTGTGCTTCCCTGAACTCTAACAAGAACTCTTAATCCTTTCCATTCATCACAATTACGGATATCAGCAATAGAACCTTGTTCACTGGTTTTCCGGCTCAAACCAAAACCTGAATACGTACAACACGAACTCGAGTACTCGTTTCTTTTTCATCTCGGGTTGAATAACTGACCTAACCCTTTAACATGCCACACGAACCATGGCTGGATGGCGGCAAGACTTGGTGCAGCGCAAGAAGAAACGACAGAAGAACTTAGGTTGAGAACTGAGAATAACTCTCGACCAAGCTCTCTGGTACAAGCTTATAGGAAGGGAGGTGCCCCTTATCTGAGACATGTCTGTATTTAGCACAGTTTTCAGCTGACTCCATTTGGCTGTCCGGGGTTCAAGTGTCTAGTGCTTCAAAAATTCCAGCTTCTTATGTAATATAGCCTTATGTTCTTCCCCGAATTTGAATCTGTCAATTCCAATATCGCCAAGCGATGAATTAAGCTCCGGTTTATCTTCTTTTGCACCAGATGACCCCAAAGTACCTATAAAATGCAAAAGAAGCGTAAAATACAAAAATACAAAACAAATAACTAAGAAAACCATAAGAAATTGATATTCAAAAGATATATTTTAGGCTCTTATCAAGTACCACCAACTGCTCCAACAGCTCCGCTTAATTTAAATCATTATCACCATCTCTGCCAATCACGTTATCCATCCAACCAAACTCGGAAACAAAATCACGATCAAAGTACGACTGTATCGTTCTCAAGCAACAACATCTATCCATCATCTCATCAGGGCTCTTCTCTGAGTTCTCACAAAAATAGATTCAATCCCATCAATCTTCTTCACCATTAGTCATCAATTGCAACAGCACCTTCCTTAACCTGTTTTTATCGACCACAACAAAACTAAGCTCAAATCTCTGTTCCTACGTTAATGGCAGCATCTAACTATCATATTTTTCCTGCCCAATGTCACAGCAACAATTGCTTCTTCTTTATATTGTTTTAATCTCACCGTAAAATACTTCTCAGATCCAGAAAAAACCACGGAATCAAGCTAGGGCAATGGTCCCGGTTTCTGCTCCTTGTTCCTCGACTTTTTTTTTTTTTAACTTTACAACTTTAAGCTTCATAAAATTCGTCACATGTACCTTATTAGATCATAACACCAGCATCTGTTTTTACAGACAAGCCACGAAACATGACAGCAACAATCTCTGTTAGCAACAATCTCCGTCCGTCTTATCTTGTTTATCACAACTTCTCAAACCATGATGAAGACGAACACCAACACAACAACATGGCTTGACAAGTCTTCAAACATTTCTCTTCTTTTTATTGTGTTATTCTCCAAACCCTAACGTATTCTTCCCAGCGACTTATCATCACAACTTTTGCGCAGCTTCTTTTTTAACAATTCTCTACTACCGAAAAACAAAAACATCTCTTTGACTTTCTCTTCCTCTCCTCCATCTTCCTCTCATCTTGCTCTGAAACCAAATATAGGATCGAGCAAGAGAGAGGAGAGCACAAACGAAAGTAAATAAACGATTTAATTGATAATCAGTTTTGGTGTACATTCTCTCATGGCTTAACATCCTACTTATAGTCTCACAAACTTGACGATCACTCAAAGTACTTTCCTAATAAAAACAAACTCTAAATAAAGAAACTTTCCTAACATAAAGCAAACTCTAAAATAGAAATCTTCTAGAACTCTCTAGAACACTCTAGAACCGACACAACTTGCTTCGACTTCCAAATATGACACAGTGTGTCAACAACGTATGTTGATCCACCCTGACATGTCAACAATACTTGTTGATCCATGCACCGTGTCAACAACACTTGTTGACCCACGAACCAAATCACTATATCTTGGTTTAACTTCCAACATCCTCCCTTAAACCAAGATATCATTCAACGTGAATTCTGTAACCCTCTTCTACTCCTCACTTTCTTCCATTGATCGACATTTGCACATCCTTGTCTTTTCTCATTTTCCAATCCTCTTCTTTCATAGATAAACGTTAACACGTTCTTGTCTTTTCTCATTCTTCTTCAAAGGTACCACCAACAAACCCTTACTCCTTGATACTCGATTATAGCTTATCCCAACTTCATGATCTCACCGTAATTCAGTCATCAAACTCAAACTCAATTCATAATGTCATCATACCATAGCAACCAACACAAACTTATTTCTTCTTCATCGCAGCAGAATATCATTCTTAACAAATCCTTAACAAGCTAGAAACACCTCATTGTGCTCTATACAACTTTCTAACCAAACATAAAACCAAATTCTTTAACTCAACACCGAGCATTGTAGATCATCTTCTTCTTTCAATCTTCTCCTCAATGCATAGGTATTATAACCTCCTTTTGTTGATCACTTTCATCTCAAATTGCAGCACCAACTGCAACTCAACCAAACACAAATTCCATACTGGAATATCTTCACAACTCTAGCCAAATCCCCACACTGGGATTGCTTCACTTCTCTCACGATCATACCCTTATGGCGTCTCTTCTTTTCACTCTCTCATCACCTCTTGGTGATTAACTTCTCTTTCTTCACAACCTTAATGTTGTTTCTTATTTGTTCTTCAAGATTCTCTCACAATATTTCTCTTGTTACGCTTCTGCCACAAGCAATAACTAACACAAAGTCTGCCACACTTTGTAGGTTTTCCAAGTTTCTCTCACAAACTCTTCAACCTTCCAACATGTTTGAGCTTAAACTCTAACATGCCATCCTCCCTTAAGCTCAAACATCACCACCCAACTTTCTTTGTCATTATAAGCTTCTGAATCCGATCACCTAAATCAAACTGTTCTAGTCCTGGCTGTAATACCATCTTTGATCCTCTATCAAACTGTACCAATCCTATGACTACAATACCAACTTTGATCCTTTCGTATTTTTCGAATCCATGACTTAACCCTTCTAATCAACCACTCACCCAAAAACTTCTTACCTCAACCAATATCAAATCTGTTTTCTGCAACACCTCTACCAGAAACTATCACACGTTTTTGTTGTCATCTTATGTCATTGCAACTTTCACAAACTGTGATTTCTTCTGTCACGCTTCTGTCAATCTGTAACAACCTTTAGTTACGCTTCTGTAACAACTCTTCTCTTCTGTAACAATTCTTCTAACAACTCTTTTGTAACATCTCTTCTGTAACAACTTTGACACTAACCTTTGTAACATCGATCCTGTTACAAACTTTCAATAACACTTTTTCCTTTTTTTTTTTTTCCCGAGCTTCAACCAAGCTCGTATGGAATCACCAACACGTCATCAAACAACGGGTACCACCAAAACAACGAGTACCACCAACAACTGCAACAGCTCCGCTTAGTTTAAATTATTATCACCATCTCTTCCAATCACGTTATCCATGCAACCAAACTCGGAAACAAAATCACGATCAAAGTACGACTGTATCGTTCTTAAGCAACAACATCTATCCATCATCTCATCAGGGTTCTTCTCTGAGTTCTCACAAAAACAGATTCAATCCCATCAATCTTCTTCACCATTAGTCATCAATTGCAACAGCACCTTCCTTAACCTGTTTTTATCTACCACAGCAAAACTAAGCTCAAATCTCTGTTCCTACATTAATGGCAGCATCTAACTATCATATTTTTCCTGCCCAATATCGCAGCAACAATTGCTTCTTCTTTATATTGTTCTAATCTCACCGTAAAATACTTCTCAGATCCAGAACAAACCACTGAATCAAGCTAGGGCAATGGTCCCGGTCTCTGCTCCTTGTTCCTCGACTTCTCCTTCTTTTTTTTTAACTTTACAACTTTAAGCTTCATAAAATTCGTCACCTGTACCTTATTAGATCATAGCACCAGCATCTGTTTTCACAGACAAGCCACGAAACATGACAACAGCAATCTCCGTTAGCAACAATTTCCGTCCGTCTTATCTTGTTTATCACAACTTCTCAAACCATGATGAAGACGAACACCAACACAGCAACATGGCTTGACAAGTCTTCAAACATCTCTCTTCTTTTTATTGTGTTATTCTCCAAACCCTAACGTTTTCTTCCCGACGACTTATCATCACAACTTTTGCGCAGCTTCTTTTTTAACAATTCTCTACCACCGAAAAACAAAAACATCTCTTTGACTTTCTCTTCCTCTCACCTTGCTCTGAAACCAAATGTAGGATCGAGCAAGAGAGAGGAGAGCACAAACGAAAGTAAATAAATGATTACATTGATAATCAGTTTTGGTGTACATTCTCTCATGGATTAACATCCTACTTATAGTCTCACAAACTTGACGATCACTCAAAGTACTTTCCTAATAAAAACAAACTCTAAATAAAGAAACTTTCCTAACATAAAGCAAACTATAAAATAGAAATCTTCTAGAACTCTCTAGAACCGACATAACTTGCTTCGACTTCCAAATATGACACAGTGTGTGAACAACGTATGTTGATCCACCCTGACATGTCAACAATACTTGTTGATCCATGCAATGTGTCAACAACACTTGTTGACCCATGAACCAAATCACTATATCTTGGTTTAACTTCCAACATCGACCAAATTTTAGGAGAGAGAACTATTGTTAGAAAGAGAGAGATTGTAATAGTAAGTATGAGTTTTATCTACCTTCCTCTATCATCGTTCCCTACTTAGATTCATTCGACTATCATTTGTAACCTTATATGATGCATAGTGAAAAACCTAACCCCATCTTTGGACGTAGGCCTTAGTGCTGAACCACGCAAATCATCGTCTCATTTTCATTTTGCACTTACGGTTTATATATATCTCTGTTATGAATCGTTCTAATCATCATAAATGCATCTATGATGCTAAGTAAAATTGAAACAAGGACGATCCCGAAGACTCAGAGTTTCCAATAGAAGTTTAGATTTTATTTTGCATTTATGTTTATCATTATTGTATTTTATCAGCATTGCGAACATTGATTATAGAAATGATGTTATCATCGTTACATCTGTGTTCACACCGGCAATAGGAAGAAATTTCAAATAGTTTCTATGAACTCCGCTCTGACAAGATGGTCTGAGACTAATGGATGTATCACTCTAATTCACAAAGTTTTAGAAGACCATGATGCTTTACAAGAGCTGAGGCGTAAGAGCAAGAGAAAACAAGAGTCAGGGAGCTACCAATCTACGCCTTTATCGTAGGAAGTTGAGAAATGGTTTGTATACGGCGGAAATACGTACTCTAACCTCGAGCGGTGTTGCCCCAACCAATGCAGAGACCTTGGCTAAACTTCAGAACAAGCATCCGTATGCAAAACCACTGTACCTGTTGCTTGAGATGCTTTTATTGCGTTCAAGGATTTGGTTTTGAGCAAGATAAACAGTTTTCCAAAAGGAACCTCTTGTGGGAGAGATGGTCTTTGCGCTCAATATTTGGTTCATGCACTCAGTAGGTCTGTTGTAGCTATTTCGGAGGACTTGTTGTCATCTATCAACGAGGTTGCGAATATCTGGTTAGCAGGGAACTGTCCTCCCACTTTAGGCGATTTTATAGCGTCTGCGCCACTCACTCCATTGCTCAAACCCGGTGGTGTCTTACGTCCTATCGCGGTTGGTACGATATGGAGACGGTTGGTTTCTAAGGTTGTAGCTTCTCATGTTGGCAAGGAGATGGAATCTTACCTAAGCGATTATCAGTTTGGTGTAGGAGTTCCCTGTGGAAGGAAGCTAAATTTCCACTCTGTTAATAGGTTGCTCGAGATGAAAGGTAGTTCCAAAATCATGTCCATGCTTCTTGTTGATTTCTCTAATGCATTTAATCATGTAGACCGCTCTGCAATGTTAATAGAAGTCAGGAAACAGTGCCCTTCTATCTCTAGGTGGGTAGAGTTTTGTTATGCAGCTCTTGACCGTCTGTACTATATGGATAAGGCACTTTCTTCGGCTCAAGGAGTGCAACAGGGAGATCCTCTTGTTCCTCTGTTATTTTCTCTGACTCTACATCCCTTGATCCATAAAATTGCAGAGCTTTGTGTCTTGGACTTACAATCCTGGTATTTGGACGATGGAACTATCAATGGGGACACGCTGATGCTTGCCAAGGCATTACAAGTCATTCAACAGGAAGGTGTGCAATTGGAGTTGCACCTAAATGTTTCCAAAACCGAGCTATATTGGCCTTCAGTTGTCGATAGAGGTTTAGTGTCGGGCGTTTTCCCTTCCAATATATGCAGACTAACTGATGGTGTGAAACTGTTGGGAGGACCCGTTAGTTTGAACCCCCAATTCTGCAAGGACATAGTGCTCAGGAAGGTGCATAAGACTACTGCCTTGATGGATGTCATTAAGAAGCTTGAAGACCGAGCTTCTGGATGAAGCTCGGTTGTTTTTTGATGGTCACCATAAACAGTTTCTAAGGAAGCTTGTCACGGGTAATGGATCGGGTTTTGGTTTTCTCCAATAGAGATTGGCTACTCTCCCCATTAAGCACGGTGGTTTGGGCATCTACACAATGGAGGACACAAGACAATATTGCTATTTAGCTTCTTGCCTAATAAGACTACTCGATCTTTGTACAACTTTTTGGGATGTCCAGTTTATTCCTAGAGAAGCTAATAGGGTTGCAAATACATCAGCTGAAGAAGCGAACTCCTTCAATAATGTTATAGATGGAGTAGTAGTTAGAATAGATTAGGGACTACGGGGACGAAATTTAGGCGAATCTTTAATGACAGTTGAGAGCCACATGCAAGGATTTACTCCAACGTTTGGCCAGTACAATAAATTATCACCAGAAAGACAAAAAAATACAGAAGCAGAAGAAAAAGAAAACAGATGAAATTGTATATATAGCGGGGAAAATCTGTTAGACCACGTAACACTCCCAGTGGGAAATTCTCAGCCAATAACAGCAATGATATGGCATTCGAACCAATTAAGATATGTACAACCAAAATATTTACTCTGATATTTTTGTTTTCAACCCCCAGCAAACTCTCAAAACAGGAAAGACATTCTGATCATACTGTAGTATGTCCCCCTATCGCTTCACACTTAGAAACGGCCAACAGCAGGGAGGGAGGGGGGGTTATACAATGGCTAAGCTCCAGTCACTGCCCCGCCACCTAGAATGATAAAAGAAGAGGGGGAAAAAATAGGAGAAAAGAGACATTTGGGGGCTAGAAGAATAGAACAAAACGAGGAATAAAATGAAAGAAAAATGAAGAATAGAACCAAACAATTATATTTCGTATTTCATTCACATTGATACTTTGATTTATCTTGTTTCATCTAGCCTCGTTGTTAAACTGCAAAGAACCATCCTTCATCAACTTCATGCTCAGATTATTGAAACGCTCTCTGGAGTACTGTCTTGATGCTTTCCTCCAATCTGTGCCAGCCTTCATCATGGCAGCAAATTCCTCATAACTTATTTTCCCATCCTGCCAGTTATTGGAATTGAATATCAAAACTCACAAGTGTATGGCTTCACGGTGACTTTGGAAGTAACATACAGTGATAGTAGTAAATAAAGATATTAACATTACAAATACAGACCTTATCTGTGTCCACGTCACGAATGATAGCATTGATGACTTCGTCATTGTTAGGGTCCACCTCATCAGCCAAAGCTATCCGTAGCTCTTCAATCTCTATGTACCCACTTTTATTTTGATCAAAGAATGAGAACGCTTTGTGTAGATGCTCATCATTGCCGATCTTTCGGAAATGGACTGCAACTGCAACAAACTCTCCATAATCGAGACATCCATCTCCATCAACATCAGCCTGGAAAAAAAAACAGTCGAATGAACAAATAAGTTCTGTCAAGCGTATCATTGATCAGTGATCCATGATAAAATGGCCTTTTATTACAGATTTGGACAAAAGAAGAAGAAAATTCAAGAAAAATATTGCAGATGTAATGCCGGATCTTATAAAGTCAATCTTAGGTGTTAATGTCACTTACAGCTTCCATTAGTATCTGAAGATCCGGATCTGAAATCTGATGTCCAATTTTGTGCAGACCAGCTTTCAGCTCCAGAAGAGTGATCTTGCCATTGTTGTTAATGTCCATCATATCGAATGCTTCTTTTATATCAGCCACTTCCTCCACAGACAAATGCTCAGCCACCACCTGTGAAAGTGATGAAATTCCTCAGCCTGGTCAGGATTCCGTCCTCAAGGAAGATTTTACAATTTCCCTTTCAGATAAGTAGAGTACCCCAACTGGGTCACTTTAGAAAAATCATTCCATAGTTAGAAAAAGATTAATCTGGAATCCCTTACCCTTAGGGCTCTCTTTTTGAATTTGTTCAACATGGAGAACTGTTTGAGCCTTGATTTCACGGTTTCACCCAGGGAAACATTTGGAGCCTTATGGGCATTCTGTAACCAAGGATGATCTGCAAGAAAAGATGGCCAGAAAAGTTCAGTTTGGCACGTTTTCATAGATTCCAGACCATTTATCTTGATCATTTTTTTTAAAAGAATTTAAAACTTTCAATATAAGTGATTCCATATCAAATACTTAAATGAAGAACTAAACATTAAACATCCATCGAGTAATATAAGTAATATTTACCTAGTACTTCTTGAGCTGAAAGACGTTTTTTCGGATCAGGATCAAGCATCCGCTTAACCAGATCTTTTGCATTATCTGAAACTTTGGGCCAAGGATCTCTCTTGAAATCTATTACGGAGCGGATAATCGCCTGTGCAACTCCTTGTTCAGTTTCTGCATATAAATTGTAAACCTATGTTACCAAATATATTTTATAGAAAAGAGGGAAAAAGAAAACTGAAAACTAGTAGGCCTAGGTGGATCAATGCTATTTACTTAAGATGAAGGAGAGTGCACTCCTTGTATTATCGCGCACATGTGAAATTTTGCACATACTTTTAATCTGGCTTAAATTTTCACCTATGCCTATATATTCCAATCAAAAAACATTTAGAGTCTTCAAGAATCAAGTTATAGATAAACCAACCAGCCCAAAAAGGAGGAACACCACAAAGTAGGATATATAGGATAACTCCAGCACTCCATACATCAACCTCTGGGCCATAATTCCTTTTTAGGACCTCTGGCGCCATGTAGTAAGGGCTTCCAACTATCTCAGTAAACCGCTCACCTGCAAATTAAGTTGTGGCACGGGGAATGAGGAAAAGGAGAGCTATGACAGATAGGATAGCCACCCAAATAAATAATGCAGAACTCTTGGACCTTAGTAGAAGGCAATACCAGGTTTGAAAAATACGGACAAACCAAAATCAATGGCTTTCAGTGGTGCTGTTTCCTTCTTGTTTGCAAATAAAAAATTCTCCGGTTTGAGGTCTCTATGCATAACCCCGTGCTTGTGACACATCTGAAAAGTTAAAAATGATCAAACTCATTACAAGCGAGATAAGGAACCATACACATGAGGCATCCCAGATATTACCGGGGTACGGTGGCTGCTAATTTGAGAATGCAATATGATCTAACATAACAATGTAACACTAACCATTGATAAGAGTATAACTAGTACTTGGAAAAGGAACAATATTAATTAAGTTAGTAGACTACTGTATAGAACAAAACTCAAATAATCAATCCAAGGTTTTGGTTTCCCCAAGGAGTAAACAAGGACACACCAATGACGAACTGCAGCCACTGAACGGAGTGAGGTTGAAAGTACAGTTAGTGAAACAGTTTGAGAATAATGGAAAGGAATGTATAAAAATAGAGGTAAAATGGTGCAATTTAGAGAGAATTTCAGACACGTGCTTAACTGCACAAGCAAGAACTTTCTGGCGGATTACAATGAAGGTTCAGTGTATCTTGTAGGACAGCCGACAGTGACGAACAAAAACAAAGTTGTAACTAACACATTTCTAATTGAACACCAATCACAATAATTTGAGTTCTTGTTTCAGAGATGAATTTCAACCTAAATTTTCATATACTGTAGTAGAATATCTGAGCAACAAGAAAACAAAACTATGAGAGAAGACAAGTTATAAATCAATCAAGAATCAAAACGAAATAAGTAAGACATGACAAAGATTACCTGAACAACTTCGACAATTGTACGAGTAACTACAGCAGCGGCTCGTTCTGTGTAATGACCCCTGGCAACGATTCGATCAAATAACTCACCACCTTCACATAGCTCCATTACAAGATGTACAGCATTATCGTCTTCGTATGTATCTTTTAAGGTAACAATATTAGGATGTTGTGGCATATGTTTCATAATTTCAACCTCCCTCCTAACATCTTCTATATCTATAGCAGTTCTTAGTTTCTTCTTTGAGATTGATTTGCATGCATAAACATCAGCAGTTGTTTTATCAGTGCAAAGATATGTGATCCCAAATTCACCTCTTCCAAGTTCACGACCTAATTCATATGTAATCCCAATGTCACGACCAGTTGGTTCTTTTAAAACACATAATTTATTATTTCCACCAGATCCATGATTATGATTTACAACATAATCAATTGAGAATGGATTTTGTTTGTTCTTCCCTCCTTTTTTCTTCCCAGCAGCAGTTAGTGCAGGGGTCCCACAACAATTCCCCATGGATCAAAGCTTCCTATATTATTATTCAATTCAAAGCTTCTGATCCTTTTTGTATCCAAAACCAAAACAACAACACACAGTCAATATTAACAGATTACCATTACAAGAAAACAAAATACAATTCAAGAAATCAAACCAATTAATCTATTAACAGAATTAAACAGAAGCTATGGAAGGATTCTATTATATTATTCTCAGCTGAATTATTATGAAAGATGTATAGATGATGATGATGAAGAAGATATAATGAGAAACAAAATTAAAAAAATTCAATAAAAGAGAAAAGATAAGTTGAAAAGTCGAATATAGGTGTAAACGCCACCCACCCACCATGGATTTTAATTGACGAGAGGGTCAAAGCTCTCCACGCACACGCAGAGCCTCCACTCTCTTTCTCTCCAATTCTTCTAAATACACAAAATGTTTCAAAACACAAGTCAAAATTCTTCCAGACAAAATTAACCAAAACAACAAAACGGGACAAACTAGGGGAAAAAAACCAAAGAAAATAGAGAAATAGGCTCATTTTTGTTAGAAGTCTATCCTCAGGATCACCTTCAAATTACATAATCTGCCACCCGATCTTGTTATTTACCGTTTTGTAAGGCCGAGTCATAACTCATAACCAGAATCCACCTCACCTATTAGTGGTTCTCCATTATGGAGAATCACCGCATTATGCATCTCAAATAATCTAGCGCCATCATGATTGACTCCAATTGGTAATTGCGAACATAATGCAGCCATGCAGGCTGCAGCCACCGAATAGGATCCCAAACAAATTGGCCTTAGGCTTCTAATTGTTCTCGAGCTAGGGTTGCTACCCTAAGTGAATATAATCACACTTGGCTAAGTTTTCTTTCTGTATTAAACAAAGAGATTCCTTAAGACGAAGGTTTGGATGCAAAGAAGTTATTTCGTTTATGTTAGATCATCGCTCGGTTGAAATCGCAAGTTTTACTATCCCAAGCTTGTTGTCAATGTTAGATGTACAAAACTACATCTTGATTTTAGTCTACTAAAGTCAGGTCTCAGAATAACTTTGAAGACTAGAGAACAAACAAAGACATTTGAAAGAACTTCATCAACAAAAAGGTATGTGAAGACTGAGATATCTTATTTAATCATGGCGTATACTGAAAAAAAGGAGGTACCAAAATACATCACCAACTTTTTCTTAGGCTACCTATATGGACTAAACTCAATTACAATTCCGAGAACTGCAACTTAATGAATCTCAAACAGGAATTATAAGAAGCGCTTATATCTCTTTCTTTCACAATCAGAATGTAAACAGAGACAAGTCAATGAACCTGATTATTCCGTGAGAGTACTTGGACGATTCCAAAGATCAATATCCAAGATCAATCAAGTCGTATCCAACAAATAAGATTGGATGTATCTACTTTGATTGATTTACGTACAACATGTGATATTTCAATTATAAAGATAAACAATAGAATGCGGTTTCCTTCAAAAAAAAATGCGGAAAAATAATTAACACAGACACCAGAATTCTGTTAACGAGGAAACCGCAAATGCAGAAAAACTCCGAGACATAGTACAGATTTGAACACCAAACTATATTAAGTCGCTACAGACACTAGACTACTATCAGAACTTCAGACTGGAATGTAGTTGTGACCGAATTAAACCGTCACAACAATTCAGTTACAGTCACGCTCCTTACGCCAGCTGAATCCTAGCAGGACTCCGCGCAATTTATTCTACACCCTAAAAGGTGCTTCAACTCAATCGAAGATTTTGAACCAATCTGCCTCTTACAGATAAGCCTATTTGTGATTTCTGTTCCGATCAAAGATCAAGGTGAGGTAGGAAATCGATTGCAATAGACAAAGTCTAGCAAACCTCAAATCCAGTTTTATGACTCCCGAAGAGCAGCCTAAATTATTATTCACCTCATTTGTGGAATTACAAGTCTGAGACGAAGAAACTTTATGATTTCTATCTATCTTGCATGTTAGAGAAAATATCAACAATCAAAGAAAGATCAGGATACACGAACTATCAAGATAAAGATAGTTGGACCTGGCTTCATGAATTCCTAGGTGAAGTCTTTTTAGTCGCTAAACCTAAAAAAGTTTAAAGGAGATGACTACTCTAGATTACAACTAGGACAGACAAGAATACTGTCAGGGATTCAAAAATCCCAGTTGGTAGAGGTTCTCCTTATATAAACTTTCAAGGTCAAGGTTGCTTTGGATTTAAGCTACGGTAGCTTTGGAATCAAGCTATAAATAATCACCGTTAGATGAAAAACTTGACTTGAGATTTACATAATATAATATACACTCTGGTTAGGATGAACCGTGGCCTAACCATGGACAATGACTTGTTCAGAAAAGGTTAATCGAAACTAGCCAGCCGAACGATAAGCTTAACCATTTTCATATAACACTTTAAGACTTTAATCTTGAGTCACATATGTGATCAAATATGTCTAGATAGTGTTTTTAGAGAGTTGTTCAAATGCCGATTATCTCATAGGAATAATTCTGATGCATCTGAAAATACTCGACAAGATAAATACGTGTATTGTAATCATGTTCGTGACTATTTTTGTCATGGTACGTGTACGGGGTTTGTATACCCTTAATACAAAAACGGTTTTAGGAATCCACATATCTTTTCCGGTTTGCATACTGGGTATGCATACCTCTTCCGATTTAGAAACCACCATATCTTTTCTGGTTTGCATACTAGGTATGCGTACCTTCCTGGTTCAAGAGTCAACAGATTTTTTATGATATATGGATATCGGGTATGCGTACCAAAAAGTCGTTGCCGAACTGTAGCTACGCCGGTACGTATACTGGGTACATGTACAACGGCTCCGGACTTATAACAGTTTTCCTAGTATGTGAACTGGTATGCATACTATCCTTTATCTAAATATACAATAGTTTTATATCTCTCTAATAATCAATTCGAAACATTCTCGAATAAAATCAATGACACATATCACTGTTCCAGGATATTTTCAAATGATTAACCCTTGAATTATAATTTAGGTCATAAACAATAAATTGTTCTTAACCAAATTCATCAAGTATGAACAAATGTTCTTAAGCTTAGTTAGTCATATTTCGAGAACGATACTCAAGATAAACTTGACTCGGAATTTCTATTATGCATGTAATGTCTAATTTAGTCATGCGACAGTGTCTCATAGATAGAAAGGTGAAAACTTGAGTAATAGGTGGTTCAGTATTTGATAAGCACGTAAGTGCTATATTTTATACCCATATTTATATTAATTAGGACTCAATATTTCGACTAATAATACTGTTTTAAGCTATTTACAGGAAATACAAGCGAATCCAATTACCGGAATAGAAAATGACTTAAATAAGAGCTATAAGAGCTAATTTGGTGTTTGCGGCGAAAACTACCAAGCCGCCACTACTACATCAAACGGAAAAAGGCCGACTTTCACGAACATTAGTTGGCATTTAGCGCACAACCCACGGTCAAGAGGTTAAGTGGTAAGTGGTGCTGCTGTGAACTTTGTTCACTCCCGATAGAAGAAGTGTGGACGTGGCCACTACTGCACCACATCTTTGTGGTTTACTTTAAAGCCTCCAAAGCATCTTATGTTCGTTAGTAATTGGGCCGACTGACTGAAGGGCCCGAAGGAAGGGAGACCTTTTATAGCCAATTTTTTGTAAAATGAAGAGTAACACAAATGTTCAATTTGATAAAAAGATTGGAAATTTCTGTATCCATGGTTACTTTTTCACTAGATAAAATTATCCCTTCCTTTTAGTCTAATTACTATAATTCCTTGTGTATCCTATTTTTTAGGGATATAATTGGAATGTAAACTTTAATATAACATATCTAAAAATCCGTGCCTTGGAATTTTACAAATTTTATCTCGTTGGAAATCTTATAAAAAAAACATACGGAACGAGTATAAACAACAATATCAAATTTAGAATTTTTACGAAAAATTCGGAGGTGTTAATTCTTTTAGGCACATTTTTTGAAAATTGAATACATAACCATTATACAAACCACCATAAAAAATGCATAACACATTATGCATCCATATTTTGGTTTATACATCAACTAATTTTCCGTTGCAAATAATAAAACATATGCTACATGCTTCAAAAATAAATGTACTCCCTCCGTTTTAAGAAAAGTGATATTTTCACTTTAGACACAATTTTCGAAAATTGAATGCATAGCCATTATGCAAACCACCATAAAGGATGCATAACACATCATACAACTATATTTTGGTTTATGGATCGAATAATTTTCCGTTTCTGGAAAAGTGATATTTTCACATTCCGTTTCAGGAAAAATGATACTTTCACTCCGTTTTAGGAAAAGTGATATTTTCACTCAATTTCAGAAAAAGTGATAGTTTTGCTCCGTTTCAAAAACGGAGCGAAAGTATCACTCTTTCTGTAACGGGACGAAAGTATCACTTTCCCGAAACGGAGCAAAAGTATCACTTTTTCTGAAACGTGGAAGAAGTATTCGCAGACAAACACCATCTTTAGATTCTTCTTCGGTCGTCCCTCCTACCGTGTCAACGGTTGTACTAGTTAGAAAAGAAATGTTCATTTCTAAAGCAAGCAGCTCATAACACTTTCTTTAGATGTTCTACTCCTCTTTTGGTGGAAATGATTTTAAATCAAAGTGCAAGATTGAGATTCATCCGGTAACAGAAGCAAATGGTGGGGTTCGTCTAGAATTGGTGTTTGTTTATGGTGATGCTATACGTTTGTGAAGGGAGAAATGGAGTTGTTGTTTGGATATGTTTTGGGGGTATTCAGTGCTACATCCGCAGAGTTATAAAGAAGTTTGCTGCCAGAGTTTCGACTTGCAAGTACAGGCCAAAGGCGGAGCTAGTGGTGCGAGTTTGAGATGGATATGGGTTGTATATCAAGGTCGTGAGACCAGTGAAGACATAAAGATGGACTGGTTGAAGGATGATGTTCATGGCTGCCGAAATTCTTTTTCCTAGCCAATTTGAGTTCACATCTTTCTACAATTTATGGCGATAAGAAATGGGTCTGAGGTTGGAGCTAATGGAGAAATGGAGGTGTATTTGCTGTGTGTTGGAGTGAAATGGTACCTACTGATGGGAGGTTATGATGGCAACGATGAATGGAGATGTAGTGTTTGGAATGGCAGCAGCTCTCTGCAATCAGTTGAAGTTATTGGTGATTATACGGACAGGGAATAAAAATATGTGTGGTGGCTGGATTTAATCGAGTGACGATGGGTCAATATGGAAACTACGAACCTAATGATGTGGATAGACTTTGTATGCTACTGTCATGTCCGTGAAGAACAAGAAAGGACTTGGTGATGCTTTTGAATTCAAGTTGCTGGGGTGATTGAGATTCCACGGAGAGGAAGAAGCAAGATATAGACGCTGAGATGAATGGCTGGAAGGATAGAGAATAAAAATTGGTGTCAGGTCTTGAGGTTTGCTCATGGAGCTGGTGATGCGACACGTTTGCAGATGCAATGGAGACGGAATCAGGATGATTTGGACGAGCTGTTTGTACTGGTAGAGGATAGCAGTCGAGAACAAAACAAGAAGAACTGATGTTGTAGCCTTTGGCTCATGGTTGTTGGGTCTAACGGAGAGTTCACTGGCGATCACAGGGAATGAAGAGTTCACTGCCGATTAAGGTTTGTAGCTAAGGAAGGTTCTTAGTGGGTCTAATTAGTATGAGCGTGTGCAATCAGTGGGGTGACGAGATTTGGTACCGTGGTTAAGCTGTGTGCAGTCTGTAGGGAGAAGATGTTGTAGTTTGAATGGGTGCAAGGCAGTCGAGAGAGAGGTATTGTTGGTTAGTTGGTCGAACTGTTCGATTTCAGTGGAGTGAGACCTTGGGTGGATTTTCCGGAGATTGTTCAACAAGTGGAAATGGGTTTAGTCGATGGGTGCTGGTATTCTGTGCCATAGAAGCCAGCCGGATAATCAGTTAAGGGTTACCTATTTCTTTTTACGTTTGGACTGGGCCTTGCAATGGGCTAGGTCTTAATTAGACTTTCGCAGGGAGGATCTTCATAATTTGATCGATGCAGACCGAGGAAGAGAGGCCGGTTTTGGGAGTTTTCGGCGAAAGTGGAAGGACGCGGCTGAGGTACTGTTGGGAGGATTTTCCTGATAAACGGAGAAGAAGCTGTGGTGAAGATCATTGAATCGTAGATAGGGAAGAAGATGACGCTATTGGTTTAGTCTTTTCTCTCTTGATTATCAATTTTTATGGGTTTTAAGAAACCCATAGTTATTTCTTGCTAGAGATTTTTGTGACTAGGGTTTATGGCTGAAGCCACATTGGGTATTAGGCTAATTTTAATTGATTATATAGCATAGGACCAATATGATTTGGATTAATTAATTTTTGAATAATGTTTATTGATTGATCGAAAATAAAAGTTGTTGCTTCACCGGTTTTCGAAATCTATGTGCATAATCGATATTTTTACAAATATATTTGTCTTATTATTTAATGATCCATGCTTCGTTAAAATCTTTAATGGGCTATGCTTAGAAAAGCCATATAAAATTTGTGAATCTATATTTAGTTTCGTATAACTTTCTCGCTGATGCAATTTGATGGTTCATGCTTGGATTTAGTCTTTAGTGATATTTGCGACTCTAATATATAAAATAGGTGATGTCAATAGAACGAACAATAAACACATATTCATAATTTTATTTCAGTAATTGAATAGAAATAGTGGTGGATTCCAATAAAACCCTGGTTACCGATTCTTCTATTGAATTCATTTTATTAGTTTAATTTTATTATTTCGTTTTATATTTCTCATTCTAAAAATCCAAAAAATCATTTCTGGTTAGTTCATTAGAGATATTGATTAGAGTATTTCCACCGCTCCCTGTGGGTTCGACCCGTACTTGCCTCTGTCTACTAGTTAGACACCGTGCGATTGCGGTTATTATAATATAGGCAATCCCGAAATCCTATCAGTCTTCACTTACCTTTTGTTGAAGAAGTTCTCCAAAAGCTTTGGTTGATCTTCGCCTTCGAACGGTAGAACGCGGTGATGTCTGATACTCAACTACACACTTCTATTCTAATCCGAGACTTGACTAAATGTAGACTAGAAATCAAGATATAGTTTTGATCAACTAAATTTGACAACAAGCTTGAGATAAAAACACTTGTGAGTTCGACTGAGCAATTCTCTAACAATCCCCCCCTTTGTCAATGTTAGTGACAAAACTATTAATACATTTGGATTAAAAAATAAAGTTTCAAATTAACTCCATAATTCAACATGCTTGATTTCCTTGGTTCTTCAACTCCTTGAATTCTTCGTTACTTCAAGTTGCAATGATTCTGAACGTGTTCAACTTAGTATCATTGTTGTTGAAGATCCGTAGCGATAATAACTTTGAAAACATATATTCTCAATCGTCGTTATACAGAAACATAGTATTATTATCTTCTCCGAAGTTCAATTGTATCACAACTTCGAAGTTATACTACGGTGATATGTTTCTCCCCCTTAGTCAATACTTATATCTTTTGCATAATAAGTGAAACCTGTAGATGTTGATTCACTTCCCCTTACATAATGACCCACAAACCATATGTATGTAGTGTGAAAGTATTAATTATACTGCCCATTTTTGTCAATAAAAATTGGCAAAGGTACTAAAACTATGGGATCGTAATGAATTCAAACAAAAGATACTTCAAGACTTAAAATAAATACATATCAACTTTAATTTAAATGATATCACAAAGTATAAAATATTTTGCGTCTCATCTAGGAGATTTAAGATACAAGCATCCCCTTTAAATCCACATCCACTTTCCCCACAAAGATCAATTAAGCACAAGTTTAATTAAGAACTCTCATCCATTTGATGCCATTCCCAAGAGAACAACATGAGTGACCTTACTTAAAAAAATGAATTTTAATAAAATGAACAACAATTCCTTAACTAGAACTCAAGTTTTATTGCCCAAAGGATATGATTTAATTCAGGGACAATAATTTGAACTTGATTTAATGGACCAAAACAGCACCAATAGACTTCCGAAGGTGTTAAAACGTTGCGGTGTCTAGAGGCTTGGTGAGAATATCAGCCAATTGTTGTTCTGATGGCACAAACTCTATGTTGGCAATACCATCTTCATACACATATCTAATAAAGTGGTATCTTATATCAATGTGATTTGTTCTTGAGTGCTCAACGGGATTCTCAATAATTCGAATCGCACTTTAGTTATCACAAAAGATTTTCATTGTTCTAGTTTTGATTTCATAATTAGTAAGCATTTGTTTCATCCATAAAAGTTGAGTACAACACGAACCTGCAACAATGTATTTGGCTTCACATGTTGATAGAGATTGTGAGTTTTGTTTCTTGTTATTCCAAGCAACAAGATTTAGTCCAACGTAGTAAAATCCTCCTGATGTACTTTTCTTATCTTCTAAATAACCTTCCCAATCTGCACCGGAATACGCTGTAATATCAATGTTAGTATCAAAAGTATAAGAGAGACCATAACCGATAGTATGTTGTATATATCGTATGATCCTTTTAGCAGCTGCAAGATGAGATTCTTTTGGTTTAGCTTGAAATCTAGCACAACAACCAACGCTAAAGGCGATATCTGGCCTTTTTGTAGTTAGATATAGAAGACTTCCAATGATGGATCTGTATAATTTCTGATCAACATCAATACCTTTCTCGTCTTTATGCAGCTTCCCAGTAGTGGGAATGTGTGTTAGCTTGGGAGTACTTTTCTCAAGACCGAATCTTTTAACAAGATCCTTTGCATACTTTTCTCTCATCCTTATGTTGTTGAATCTATAAACCTAAAAAGAATCTTAATTCTCCAGCATTGCTCATCTCGAATTTGTTTCCAAGAGAGGTTTGAAATTCTTTGGCAAGTTTCACGGATGTAGATCCATAGATTATGCTATCCATATAGATTTGAGAAATAAGGACATCTTTCCCACTCTATTTGGTAAACATAGTCTTATCTGCTCATCCTCTTGAGAACCCTTTTCTAAGAAGTGAAGTAGTAAGTATTTCATACCATGCTCGAGGTGTTTGAAAAGACGAGGGTACCCAAATACACCACAATCTTTAATATATCCACCTATAAGTCCTCTTACCGAAAGTGATTGTCTATGTACAAAGTCGAGACAATACTACAAAATGGTATTCACACTTTGTGTGATTGTTTATGGATACGAGATCGAGATAATACGACAACCAAAGTGTGACTACTTGATAATAGGTTCGGACTTAACCAAACTATATAGGATCACTATCAAGTAAAGCGGAGTTAACGTTTGTGTATTTTACTTCTAATTATAATAAGCAATTATAATAGCGGAAATAGAAAAGTAAAAGACACATCAAGATTTTGTTAACGAGGAAACCGAAAATGAAGAGAAACCCCGGGACCTAGTCCAGAATTGAATGCTCTCAGAATTAAGCCACTATACAAAATCTAAAGCAACTTCATATAGTTGAGACCAAGCAACTACCCCTAGTTCACTTAGTTTCCTCAGTATCCCTACGCTTTCGACTTTGATGAGTGCACGCACTGGAACAATGCCTTTGGATCGTATTCCAAACAGTAAAAAATAACAAATTTGTTTGGTAACAACTCTATTTATTATTTAAGATAAGATATCTCAAGCCATATGCAAAGGCTCTTCCATTTAAGCTAATGAAATCCTTTGACTGGTTAGATCAATCTATCCAATAACTACAAAAGTAGTCAAGTTTAGATTCGTACTCAATCCAAATAAATCTCAAAAACATATATTGTGAATGCCGATCTCACGCAACTAATCAATCGAATAAATCCAATTATAGTTGGATAAAAGCCGATCAAGGTTTGTGCAACATAAAGATATGAGAAACCAATAAGAAATCTTCTTCGTCTTCAAATATTCTTTAATCTTCAATTAAAACCTGCACAACACCACTTGAATCTATTGTGATCAATCACGCACAGAACGGAGTCTGTTAATAATGGATTATCACAAGATTTCTTTAGATCTACGAACAGTTCCAAATATCCTGTCGATACTTCGATCTAGTTTGAGTGAATCTTATATCAGAAGAGAAGATTCTCAAGAATAAACAAACTAGGTGCAATCAAATTTTCAACAACCATTAGTCAATCAAATCAATCGAAACTAATAACACCGTAATTATTTAGTTTCCCACCAAGGGTACTCGTAGAGCTTCTTGATCCCACATAAGTCTTTAAACGAGCGGTCGTAAGAGATTTCGCCTAATTAGGGTACTTTTCTCTCCGAATAGACGGCTCCACCAGAAACAACAAAAAGATGAAGTTTGCCTGAATCTTAGGATAGTTTGCTAGAAATGCAAACTTAGGTATTTATATACCAAGGATGTTTGGATACCAAGGAATTTCTGTTAGAGCATAGCTCGGTTGAACCCACCAAGCGTTGGTATGTCAAGTTTGGTTGTCATATTTTAGTGAACTAAAACTTATTTAAGAGTCACTTGATTTAAATGTACTAGAGTCAACTTCGTATAGGTTAGCTTGAAAGTATTAGGGTAAGACATTACAAGTATTGCGAAGACTTGAAAAAGTGAAGAAGTACGGAGCTACAACCACAACATCATCCTTCCACTTGAGGTTAGTGATATTTGACTTGAACTGTTTCATTCCCTAACGTATCTTTCAAGTCGTGCATATTGAAAACATAAAACTGCGAAGTATGAACACCCTAGATAGACATAGTATTAAGGAATACAATATGAAGTTTCTTACTTAACCATTAAACTTTGTATATAAGACATCAACATAATCGTATGAATGCTATTGTGATTATGTATGGGTATGAGGTGAGGGTTTCATCCTAGGAAACAATGTTTTTACATGTCTTTTAAGGAATTAAGTTCATGATATGTGTTGTGAACCGAAAAGGAAATCGCCAGGCGTTATTGGGGCTTTTCTTCATTGCAAATCTTATGAACGACCAATATGTGTGATTAGTATAACCACTCATGACTTGTTTGTGTTCTTGGTAAAACTATTCACATGAGGCCTGACTTATTTATTGGTATGACTTTTATTAGTGAAACCTATCTTAAGTAATCACCTGGGGTATGATCGGGTTTGCGCGTGTCTGACCAAATTTGGGAGAGGGGAACCGATCCTAGTAAGAGGTGCAGTACATCACACGGGGAACCGATCCTTTTATGAGGTGCAACAAGGTTTATAGAAGAAAGGGGAACCGATCCTATGAACATGTGAAACACGTTTTTAGGCAAGGGGAACCGATCCTATGGACATGTGCAGTGCATACAAGTTAGATACCAAATATATATGGGGAACCGATCCTAGTACCTAGTCAGCCGAATCTTGGTAAGCTAGTGTGACTATGCACAATACTCACATGGAGGTAGAACCTAAACTTGTTTTGGTAGAACCGTTACACCCATGGTTTGTGATTGAGTGTTACTTGATCAATCACATAGTTCTTGAAAGTCAGATGAACTAATTCTAAACTTGTTTGGAAGTGTGATAAATCAGTTTCAAGTGAGTAAGTATGAAAAAAGACTTGCAAGAGAAAGATATCGACACACTTTGAACACGTGCATTAATGTGTATTCTTTTATTGTTTAAAGATATTTCTTAACAGTTAAGAAGGAAGTAAATCCCAAGATCGAATTTAAATAAGTTAAGAATCTTTTAATTAAGGTTTTTAATTATATATGGAAAATAAGAATTAGTAATATGCATTTGCTAGTTAAAGATTTTGCAAGGAGATTTCGATCATTATTTTGGACAGTGCATTCACAGGAATTATGAAAACTGAATTTGGGTTAATATGGAAAAAGATTTTGAGAATATTTTCGATTTTGGAAATTCCTTGGTGTCCAAACTTCTTTGTCTATAAATACTTTGAGTTTGCATTTCTAGCAAACTAATCCTTCGTGACTGTAAACTTCCTCTGTTGTACTGTTACTGGTGAAGCCGCCTATTCGAAGAGGAGAGTAACCTAATTAGGCGAAATCTCTTACGGCCGCTCAGTTAAAGTTTTCTTTGGTATTGAGAAGCTCTAGTGCATACCGTTGGTGGGAAACTAGATAATTGCGGTTTATCTTTAGTTTTCTTATTGATTTGATTTGATTGACTAACAGTGGTTGAGCTTTGATTGCACCTAGTTTGTTTATGTTTGAGAATCTTCTCTTCTGATATAAGATTCACTCAAACTAGTTCAAGGTTTCGACAGGGATATTTAGACTGTTGTTAGATCTAAAGACGATCTTGTGATAATCCATTGTTAACAGACTCCGTTCTATGTGTGATTGATCACAAGAGATTCATGTAGTTGTGTGCAGGTGTTTATTGAAGATTTAAGAAGATTTGAAGACAAAAAAAGAGATATAAGATTTCAGACTTGGTTTTATAATCTTTGGTGTGCACCATACTTGTTTCGGTAAAAGAGGATCCAATTAATAATCAGTTTATCCTTGTGGTAGATTGGATTGATTACAGTTTGGTGATTGATCATAAGATAGATCTTGGAATCTAGCAAAGGAGTTTATGTTAAGATAAACAGAAGAGCCTTTGTGCAACTCATATCACTTTGTTGAAGAGAGTTGATACCAAACAGATTTGTTATTCCTTTACTATTTGGGATATAAACCAAAGGAATTGGTCCAAGTACGTGACTTGTTTACAGGTTGGAGGCATTGGAATACAGACGGAACTATAGGTTTAGTTGCTTGGTCTAAATTATATGAAGTTGGTTTATTTTGTATAGCGGCTTAATCCTAAGAGTATTCAATTCTGGACTAGGTCCCAGGCTTTTTCTGCATTTGCGGTTTCCTCGTTAACAAAATCTTTTGTGTCATTTATTTTATATTTCCGCATTATAATTGTTTTATTATAATTAAAGTAAATTGCACAAATGTTAATTCCTATTTACTTGATACACGAATCCTATTGAGTTTGGTTAAGTCCGAACCTTGGTATCAAATAAATATACTTCGTTGTTGTATTGTCTCGATCTCGTATCCATAGATGATCACACGAAGTGTGAACCGATTAGTTGCATTGTCTCGACTCAATCCATAGACAATCACTTTCGGAGAAAGGACTTATAGGAAGGAAAAGTTTTAGCTTGAGGTATATTTGGGTATCCTCGCATTTTCAATTGGTATCAGAGCAGGCAAACACGAAAAGATCTAACAATCTGTGTTTGGTACGATCCATCCTATAAGAATGAACTAGAATTCTCATGAATCGACTTCAATTAACGTACCATCAAGATTTGATGGAACAAACTATCTATGGTGAAAATCCGCTATGCGATCTGTTCTTCAATCACGAGACTCTAATACTTGGCTATTAGTCGCTGATGGTTATATTCTTCCAAAGATAGAAAATTCGGATATTGATCTTAAATGCCTAGTATATTTTTCAAACGAAGAAAAGGCACCAGCTAAGCAGAATTCAGATGGTTTGAATGCTATAATACATGCTGTAAGCCGTGATCTACAACATCATGTATCAACATGTCAAACTTCGAAAGAAGCTTGGGATAATCTTCAAATCGTGTTCGAAGGAAACACATCAGAGAAAGAAGCTAGACTTCAAACTCTTACATCTGATTGGGAAAACCTTCAAATGGATGACAACGACACTTTTGAAGAGTTTCATCTTAAACTCTCTGAGATAATTAATGCCTCTTTCTCTCTTGGAAAGACTATTTCTGAAAAAGATATAGTGTGCAAATTTCTCAGATCGTTGCCTCCAAGATACGATTCTAAGAAGCATGCAATCATAGAAGCAAATGATCTCTCAACTCTCTCACGAAGCACACTCGTTGGAAAGTTAAATATCTTTGATCATGAATCAGAGTCTATTCAAAATAAAGGAATTGCTTTCAAAGCTGGAAAAAATCCTAAAGTTCCAATGGAAATAAATAGATAGTTGGATGATTCAGATGAACAGATTGCAGGAAATTCTGATGATGAAATTGAACAATCATTATATTGATTACTAGACAGTTTCGAGATCTCTTAAGGAAAAGAAATAAGAGATTCATAAAGGATACTCACCAATCTTCTCGACCACATGATCGAGTTCTTGTCAAAAAGGAACATGAAGAAGATGATGAATATCAGCCGCAATTCTTCAAGTGTAAAGGGTTTGGTCATATTGCTAAAGACTATCTCAATCGTAAGAAATACACTAGAAATAACGCATTGGTTGTAACTCATGATGAGACCTCTGATTCATACGATTCTGAAGAAGAGGAAACATATAATATCACATTAGTTGTGAATCTTATTTATTCCTATTCCATTAGTGGTTTACCCATTTTAAGAATGGACATGTCTTCCGATGTTATTCAATCACCTAATTGTAAAGGAAAAACTAAGATAAGATGCAAAAACTGTCTCAAGAACAGAACTGCTAAGAGTTGCATAGGCAACCCAAGTCAACGTCAAGATACTTTGCTAGTTCGAGGTAGCAAGAGGAGAATTTCTCATATGATTCTAGATCAAGAATACTCTGGTTGTTCAAAGTTCCATAATGAGAGAAAATCTCATACTAATACCACCTGATCGGTATTAGAATTCTTTCCTCACCATGTGTGCCAATTTCGAGTGAGGAAGAAGAAAATCAAGGCACTTATTGTAGATTATGGAAATAAAATCTAGTAATTGAAAATATTTAATATATTCGTATCTTTAGGAATATTATATTTTCGGAAGTATGGGAAATATAAAGAGATCATTCTCTTTCTGTGATCTTTCCTTGGCCGAACCATGAGTCTGGATCAAACATCTTTGTATGAAAAGATGATAGATCAAAATGATCAACCTAAGATTAAGTCAGGTTCTTCTCTTGAGATTATGAGTAAAATCAAAAAGGGAGATTAGCTTTGCAAGAAGTAAAGAGAGAATACGCTGAAGAAAGATCAGTGTATTAAAGCATTGACACTGTTTTGTGTTCAATCAAAGATAGAACTACATGCTCTTGCAGAATCCTTCACAAAAATTTCTCACCTGCAAGAGGTTTTGGTCAAGCAACAAGGTTTTCTACTTGGAGAGATTCAAAATCTGAAGAATGAAAGTAGAAACCCACCTTCATGTGGCACTTATATGAAGGACTGAGTTGTATTGGAAAAATAGACATCAATTTTTGATTTCTTTCATTGATTGTATAACTCAATTATGAATAAAATTATTTGAATTATAATTTTTCTTGTGATAGTTTTTGATTTACATAGCCGATGTTTTAATGCTTTAATTATTTGCGATGGATGTTTATGGGATGTTTGATTTCGGTTTTATTACCTTGATATTCTATCTCATAATATGTTGTGAACCCTTATGGTTTGGGTGAATTTTTGATTTAGCAAGATTAAGTTCTAGCCCATGTTGGTAGGCTTTATCAAAGGATCACGAGGGGTTACTGTATAAAAAATATGTGAAAAAGTCATAATATGTTGAATCGGTTTTGGTTTAGCATAAAAGCATATGTGTTTCGACGGTTTTCAACTTTTTCTTGCAATTATTAAAATCGATTTTCAACCTTTCTCTGGTAAAGGTTGGTTGTTGTTATTCTTTTGTTTTTGCATAAGGATGATAACATAATGGTATTTCGATATCAATTCTCCCTGGAAGAAGAAGATGCGATCATATTGGAGAAGTTGGATGCGAAATTGAGGTAACAATCTTGTTAGTTAATTGTTTTTCCTGTTTTAAGAAAAGCCTATTTTTATTTGATATATATATATATATATATTGCTTTTGCTTAAAAAAAATTGTCGGTACAATTGTTGTGTTTATTATATTATGTATGTGTGGATGTATGTGTGATTCAATTAGTTTCGGTTAAGTAAAACTATTGTTATCTTGCTTTGTTGTGTGATATCAATCATTTAGGCTTACAAAAGTTTGGTGTAATTTCGGTGCTTTAATGTTTATGTTATTTCAATTGCTTCCAGTTAAGTAAAACAATTGTTATTTTTCTTTATTGTATGGCATCAATTGTTTAGGCTTACAAAAATTCGGTGCAATAGTAATGATATATGTTGTTTCAATTGCTTCCGGTTGAGGTGAATAATTATGCAAGTTGGTTTATTGGTTTGTATGAATTATTTATGGCTTAATGAATGAATATATTGACGTGATGAGTTGTTTAGTCCAATTCGATTCCGAATAAGATAAACTAAGTTAATTCTGATCTTAGTTAGACTTATCAAAGTGGAGGTTTCAGTTTTTCAAGTCTAGCTGAATGCCTAAGCAAGGAAATACTAGTTAACTAACCTAGTATTTGGCTTGTTTAAAATCTAAAGGTCTAAGTTATATGGATAATTAGAACCTGATGAGAAAAATGGATTTTATCTTTGTTTTGGTCTTATCGAATGAAGCAGTTGTATTTATACAATCGGTTTAGCAAAGGAACTAAGTTTCTTAGTTGATTTTTGGTTGGCTAAACTAGTTGGGAAATTTTCTTTGGCCAATTATTTCCATGATGACATATCAAAACATAATTACTTTGTAGTTTCGGTTTTGATATTGGTTATCAAAAATGGTATGTGGAACCCTCGTGCTCGACACAATAGGTTGCAAGTCTATTTTGAGATTTGTAAGATCCTTTTCGTGTTATCCTTTATTTTTTTCCTTTCTTTGTCATTTTTTGTGACAAAAAGGGGGAGAAATATATGGAGTAAACAAGTGATGCTGGTATCAATTTTATATTGATTGGTGTCACTAGGGAAGAGGACAATGGTGCTTGAACTAACGAACGAGAAAAAGCATAGACTAAGGGGGAGTAACATATCATATGATTGGGATAACATAGACGCGGGGATTGAAAATCTACTGATCTCACCTTTAGGGGGAGTATGATCTTTGTTATTATAATGCCGCTATTTCATTTTAAGGATTGAATTAATGCAGGTTTTGTGCTGTTGAATTCGGGAATCAAGCATATGTGTAATGAATTATTGTAATTTTTTTATCCATATGATTGTCAGAGTTTTTTCACTAATGACAAAGGGTGAGATTGTTAGAGCATAGCTCGGTTGAACCCACCAAGCGTTGGTATGTCAAGTTTGGTTGTCATATTTTAGTGAACCAAAACTCATTTAAGAAACGCTTGATTTAAATGTACTAGAGTCAACTTCGTATAAGTTAGCTTGAAAGTATTAGGGTGAGACATTACAAGTATTGCGAACACTTGAAGAAGTGAAGAAATACGAAGCTACAACCACAACATCATCCTTCCACTTGAGGTCAGTGATATTTTACTTGAACTGTTTCAGTCCCTAACGTATCTTTCAAGTCGTGCATATTAAAAACATAAAACTGTGAAGCATGAACACTCTAGATAGACATAGTATTAAGGAATACAATATGAAGTTTCTTTCTTAACCATTAAACTTTGTATATAAGGCATCAACATAATCGTATGAATGCTATTGTGATTATGTATGGGTATAAGGTGAGGATTTCATCCTAGGAAGCAATGTTTTTACATGTGTTTTAAGGAAGTAAGTTCATGATATGTGTTGTGAACCGAAAAGAAAATTTTCAGGCGTTATTGGGGCTGTTTTTCATTGCAAATCTTATGAACGACCAATATGTGTGATTAGTATAACCGCTTATGACTTGTTTGTGTTCTTGGTAAAACTATTCACATGAGGCCTGACTTATGTATTGGTATGACTTTTATTATTGAAACCGATCTTAAGTAATCACTTGGGGGTATGATCTGGTTTGTGTGTGTCTGACCAAATTCGGGAGAGGCGAACCGATCCTAATAATAGGTGCAGTACATCACAAGGGTAACCAATCCTTGTATGAGGTGCAATGCAACAAGGTTTATATAAGAAAGGGGAACCGATCCTATGGACATGTGCAGTACATACAAGTTAGATACCAAATATATGTGGGAAACCGATCCTAGTACCTAGTCAGCCAAATCTTGGTAAGCTATTGTGACTATACACAGTACTCACATGGAGGTAGAACCGAAACTTGTATTGGTAGAACTGTTACACTCATGGTTTGTGATTGAGTGTTACTTGATCAATTACAGAGTTCTTGAAAGTCAGATGAATCAATTCTAAACTTGTTTGGAAGTGTGGTAAATCGGTTTCAAGTGAGTAAGTATGAAAAAGGACTTGCAAGAGAAAGATGTAGACACACTTTGAACACGCGCATTAATGTGTATTCTTTTATTATTCAAAGATCTTCCTTAACATCTAAGAAGGAAGTAAATCCCAAGATCGAATTTAAATAAGTTAAGAATCCTTTAATTAAGGTTTTTAATTATATATGGAAAATAAGAATTAGTAATGTGCATTTGCTAGTTAAAGATTTTCCAAAGAGATTTCGATCATTATTTTGGACAGTGCATTCACAGGAATTATGAAAACCGAATTTGGTTTAATATGGAAAAAGATCTTGAGAACATTTTCGGTTTTGGAAATTCCTTGGTGTCCAAACTTCTTTGTCTATAAATATTTTGAGTTTGCATTTCTAGCAAACTAATCCTTTATGACAGTAAACTTCCTCTGTTGTACTGTTACTGGTGAAGCCGCCTATTCGGAGAGGAGACTAACCTAATTAGGAGAAATCTCTTACGCCCGCTCAGTTTAAAGTCCTCTTTGGTATTGAGAAGTTCTAGTGCGTACCCTAGGTGGGAAACTAGATAATAACGGTTTATCTTTAGTTTTCATATTGATTTGATTTGATTTGATTTGATTTAATTGACTAACGGTGGTTGAACTTTGATTGCACCTAGTTTGTTTATGCTTGAGAATCTTATCTTCTGATATAAGACTTACTCAAACTAGTTCAAGGTTTCGACAGGGATCTTTAGACTGTTGTTAGATCTAAATACGATCTTGTGATAATCTATTATTAACAGATTCCGTTCTGTGTGTGATTGATCGCAAGAGATTCTAGTAGTTGTGTGCAGGTGTTTATTGAAGATCTAAGAAGATTTGAAGATAAAGAAGAGATAGAAGATTTCAGACTTGATTTTATAATCTTTGGTGTGCACAATACTTGTTTCGATAAAAGAGGATCCAATTAATAATCAGTTTATCCTTGTGGTAGATTGGATTGCTTAATTGAGAAGATCGGTATCAACACAATTCTTTGGATTAAGAGTGTTGTTGGATTAATCTTAACGATTACCGTTTGGTGATTGAGCATATGATATATCTTGGAACCTGGCAAATGAGTTTATGTTAAGATAAATAGAAGAGCCTTTGTGCAAGTCATATCACTTGGTTGAAGAGAGTTGATACCAAACAGATTTTTGTTCCTTTACTGTTTGGAATACGAACCTAAGGAATTGGTCTAAGTTGTTTATAGGTTGGAGGCTTGGGAATACAGACAGAACTAGGTGAACTATAGGTTTAGTTGCTTGGTCTCAACTATATGAAGTTGGTTTATTTTGTATAGCGGCTTAATCCTGAGAGTATTCAATTCTGGACTAGGTCTCGGGGTTTTTCTGCATTTGCGATTTCCTCGTTAACAAAATCTTGCTGTGTCATTTACTTTATATTTCCGCATTATAATTGTTTTATTATAATTAAAGTAAATTGCACAAACGTTAATTCCTATTTACTTGATACGCGAATCCTATTGAGTTTGGTTAAGTCTGAACCTTTGTATCAAGTAAACATACTTCGTTGTTGTATTGTCTCGATCTTGTATTCATAGACGATCACACGAAGTGTGAACCGATTAGTTGCATTGTCTCGACTCAGTCCATAGACAATCACTTTCGGAGAAAGGACTTATAGGAAGGAAAAGTTTTAGCTTGAGGTATATTTGGGTACCCTCGACTTTTCAATTTTCATAACCGAAAATATTCTCAAGATATGCAATAAATGGCAAGATTCGGTTTTCATAATTCCAGTAAATGCTTGTCCTATATTTTCTGAAATCTCTCAATTAAAAATCTCCAATTAGTAAACGCACATTACCAATTTTTATTCTCTCGAGATATGCATTTAATTGTTGGTCATTAAAAGCATATATAACCAAAAACCTTAATTAAAATATTCTCAATTTATTTCGGCACAGATAAAATATTCTCAATTTATCTCATTGAGTAGTAAGGAATATCTTTGAACAATAAATGATATAAGTTACTTTCCGTGTTTAAAGTATGTTGACATCTTTTCTCTGTAAATCATCTTTCATATTTACATTTTAGGAATCGGTTTTACCACACTTGCAAACAAGTTTAGAATTGGTTCACATGTATTCCAAGACTACTATGTGATTGATCAAATATCAAATCACATCCATAGGTTCAATCGGTTCTACCAATCACTAGGATCGGATATACCCTAATATGGAACCACTTGTGATCGGTCACACAAGTTACTAGGACTGGTTACATTAGTTACCAGGAACAGTTACATCAATTAACATGACCGGTTTTAATGGTGGTTTTTAGTTTATGGTGAAAACTGTAAAAGTCTGTCTACCTGACCCGTCATCATAAGTAGTAGACCTTGATATATCTATATTCCGCAAGGAATTTGAAGAATATATCAAAATATGATGAGTGTCTATGTCTCTCTTCATATTATATTGAAACTCAAGCTCCTAGATGAATTGTTCACTAGTATAGAACCTAATGAGTATTTAAGCTCCTAGATGCATTATTCACTAATACCAGAGCCTGCTGAGTATCTATTATATGCTAAGTTCCTCAACTGAACTCTTGATATTAACATGACATGACAATTAATATTCGCTCGCGGCTGAGCATCATGAATTTCCCGAAGTGACATGATTAAGATCTGCATGAAGGTACTCAATCTGAGGTACGCAAACTGCGCTGCTCTCTCTAAGAATAAAATTAGTGATTTTGTGTCAACTCACAAAATTCACCAAATTTGATTAATTTTGTGTCAGCTCGCAAAATTCAATTTTTTAACCTAATTTTACCAATTTACAAAAATTAGGTTTATGCAGTCTGCGCAATATCTCGATCCCTATTGGTCGAAACTAAACCTAGACAAACTAGGAAATTATACCATCATGGAACTAGTAGGAAAAAAATCCTACCAAAGGTTGGAAAATAAGAAATAAAAGGAAACTACGGCAAATAAAAGCAGAAGAAAAGGGGGCGCGACCACGCCGCTTAGCCGGCCGGTTTTCCTTAGCTTGCGCCGCCCATGGTCGACCGACTACGCCCCATATTACTGCCTGCCATCCCCTCTTTCCCACCGACCAATCAAATCGCTCTAAATGTGCAACCTACACTTTTAATTAAAGGTGGAAGTCAGTTGGTCGACACACTTAATTCCTTAAGAAATCAAATCTAGACTGTCCATGTCAGTCTTAAAACGATCATTAAAACGATCACGACCTCACGATTTAACGAGCATGACCTTCTCCCTACATGACCAAACAAGATCCATGATATTCATCGGCGGGCCCACTTTTATTCTAGCCAATCGAAATTCTCCTAGCCTGCCAGTAGCAACCATAACAGCTATCCAAAATAAGCTATCCACGCGGATAAAAAAGGTTTCAATCGAATTAAGACCGCACATGGCAGTTTTAAATCAATCGTGGCCGCCCAACTTCGCCAGTCGAAAATTGACCGGCCTAGATTTGATTTTAAGCGACTAGCGAGGCACGGATATGCTCACCCTGGCTCATCTATATCCCCGACCAATTGCATTGCTTCAAACCTGCCAGCAATGCCGCAAATTGATCGTCCAAAAAGTTTCGGCCACACGGCTTTAAAAGCCTCGAGTTCTACCAACGGCAGTACATAACTGCTGCAAAGCGATCCCGTCCATCCAACTTTGCCAGCTGAATCGACCAGCCTAGATCTGATTTGATCGCCGACATCTACTCTTTCATGAGGACCGATCGGCCTGTTCTCAGCCTACCCATACAACTCCTGGCGGCCACCTAAAGTTGGTTGGACACGGTGATCCACAAATGACGTAAATCATCTTAGCCATCCAACTTGGATAGCTGATTTAACCGGTTTATATTTAATTTGGGCTAACCAATAGGATGTCAAAATGGTTACCAGCCATCATTCTTCTATAGGTACCGATCACCTCATCCTCAATGTACATGGACAGCTTGCGCGTGATTAGTCAAAATAATTTGGTCTTGCAAGCAAGACCCACTCAGCAACTTGCTACATATTTTCAACAAAATACTCGAGACATCAAACATGTCACAAACTAAAGGATGTTCATTAGGGTATTGGTCAGGCGATTTACAGCGTGCAGCATGCCCATTACGAGAAAGTGTCAGGAAAGAAATATAATTAGTGATAGTAGAGAAGTGGTGGGAATAAATCTAACCATTCTTCCCCTCATAATAGGGACGTGGTTTTCACCATTTTACACGATCTCCACTTTTCCATCACTCAACTACTTCAACTTCCTATGAGATCAAGGTGCATTCAACTATGACTTGTGTAAATAGGTTTTCAACCTATTTCAACAAAAACAGTATTATTAACACAAGTATCCAGAAAACACCAAGAACTTATAGCTTATATTTGGGAAGCAAGTTCCACATTCTGATACAAGTCATAAAACAACCACACCTTCATAGTTCATCATTCTGATCTCAACACCTTCTTTGCTTCCCTCCCTAAGGTTAACCCTTCTCCTTCATTTTGTTACCGAAGCAAGACTGGAATGGACATTTCTTGGTTTAGTATAGAATTATACAGATTGATCTCTCGAATCGAAAGTACTCCTGTGTAGTACATTTTTTAAAGGTTTCGATTCGTTTCTCGGCAGCACACCCAATTTACCATTTCCAGCAGAATCAGTTTTTACCCTACTACAAATTGGCGACCACATTAAGAGGATTAATCTCTTGGTTGCAAAAAATCATTTTCCAAATTTCATTTTCGATTTCCTAACTTTCTCAAGATGGTTGATCTTAGGAATGGTTCAGAAACCATCAATCCCAATTTTACTTCTCCCAGCACCGACAATACTTCACATGTTATTCCTGAATCCGTTCTTTCATTCAAAACCCTTGTCGAGGCTATGGAGTCTCACTATTTAACAACTATTCACGATTTTAAGAAAATTCTGAATGATATTGTCAAGGATCAAGCTATTATTATCAAGACGCAAGATGAAGGATTTACGCTTTTGAAAGACCTCATAGATCAACTATCAAAGGGACCAACACATATTTATTCTAGAAGAAACGATATCAAAAAATCATTTTGGATCACTACTGATGGTAGTAGTCCTTCTTCCAAGATTCATATTCCTCGTGAGGAAGATGAAGTATATGCTCATGATGAACGGAAAGGTAAGCACCAACCTAACTTGCCTGCTCATGAAGATCAAGATATGTTTCCTCAAACTCAGAAAGAAGACCCGTGGAATTCATCACGTCCTCATCAGAGTCATTGCGATAAAAAGAACGAAGAAGATCATAATGATGTTCAGGAAAGCAGGCGTCCTTCCAATAAAATATCCAACCTATAATCATTCAATAGTGAATATGGAAAGAGAAAGCATATGGGGAACAACTATCAACGATCTAAGCGTCCGACTCCCATTTCACACAGGCCAAATGAGACTCCATCATTTCCAGATTTTCCCTTTCCAGTGGAAGAGGTGATTGAACTCTAGGAGGTCTGGATATAAGATGGCATCATCAAGATACCTCATGTCAGATATCCTCCAACCAAACAAGAAATGGAAGATCCCAAGTATTGTCACCTCCATAGGTTCGTCAACCACCCTACAAGTGACTGCAACAGATTGAAGCGCATCTTCCAGGAGAAGATCAACTCAGGGGAACTTCCACCGGGAACTGAAGGAGTATACATAGACCATCTTCCTATTAGAATCTGTTGCATGCTTTTTGGGGACTCCGTCTACAAAACTGTATAGACGACCATAGAGCATGTGTGTGAAATTCTCTAATTCTCCAAGGCATAACGTCAAGATATCTCTGTCGCTCTAAATTGTGTTATATCAGGAAATAAACTACCTTCGATCGATGAAGATGCCCCCACGTCTAAATCTCTTCTGGAATACATGATTGGCATATGCGACCGGAGACTCTTAACTACTACTTATGTTAGAGATGTCGAGTTGGGAAAGGCGCTGATTGACGCATGCACTGATCTCAACATTGTCATTATCCAGGCTCTGAAGGTTGTATGGATTCTAAAGCGAGGATCTACTCACTGTCCAAACATAGTCAGGGACTACGAAGGGAATTCCAGAAGCGCCTACGGCTGCATCACTTTGAATATACGATTTTAGCATTGAACTAAAAAACCACCAACAACATTAAGTCCCCTGCTTAGCAAGTGACGCTATTGCGGGGTAAGCACCAGATGGTGATAGTCAAAGAAATTTACGAGAGTAGTTTGGCGTACATTACCAAGATAGGGGATGGCTCGGCTCTTGAGTAAGATATGTTTTCTTTTAGCGCACGTCAATTGTCCTCAGGTAGATAAGTATCCATTTGATTTTTATCCCACATCTGAAGCCTCTATACACGGTAAGTAGAGACTCATTTTCTCCCTAGGACCTTTCTGATTTGTGAAATATAAAGAGAAATGTTCGAGCCTTTCTCCCCATGCCGATCATCACAGAAATACATTCTTCTTCGTTTCAGGTATTGCTCCATATGTCTCATGTAGTTTGATTTTTGCTTGCTTTTTTTTGTCGATTGTTGAGATAATCATGATGCCTCTTTGCAGTATATGATGGGAACTGCTGGTGATGATTATTATTCAACTTCTCCTGATAAGAGATTTGAAGTCGACAAACCCAGGGCTAACGCGTTCGAGGAGGTAATGACCAAAATAGATTCTCTATTTCGTGAAGATGGTCGTGCTATACAGGGTATGTATTTTGTGCACTTATGCGTCATTCGAGAGCGTGTTCAAGCTTTTCTGGCTTCAGTTAGTATGGAGAAGAATTAGAGCGTGATGAAGCGTCTCAGCCACCGAGTATCAGGGATGAAAGATTCGCGACTCGATTGAAATGGTGGAGGATTGGGCATAAGCAATCTCCAGGTGGGAATAAGTATGATTACCCTATTCATAACGGGATCATCATTCTCGATTCTGATGTAGACGAACCGGAGCATCCTCAAAAGGCTGTTGGGGCAATTTTTGAAAAGGATGTCGGTGCAGCTTCCCAAGAAAAGATCGAAGTAGCTTTTGTAGAGAATATTGAAGCGACTGCTGGAGGGAAAGCTGAAGTGGGTGCTGATGAGAACATTGGAGCGGCATCTGTAGAAGATGTTGAAGCGGACACCGTAGAGGATGTTGGAGCATATTCTAAGGAAGATATTGGAGCGTCGCCTGGGGGATATATTGAAAATGGGAGAGGTATTGAAGCGGTGTTCGAATGGGAGGTAGAGACGGATTCTTGAGTAGATGTGGGGGCACCTTGTGAAAAAATATATTGAAGTATCTTCCAATGGGGACTTCAGTGAGGGAGCCATTGATCTTTGTGTTAACACCAACAACTAGATTTCCCACTTTGCTATTTCTTTTCAACATCCTTTCGTAGCTTGTAGATATTTTTGGTATTCAGTGATTTTTCTGTTTATGTGATTGAAGCTTGAACCTTATCAAATAATAGTTCTTTTATTCATGTTAGTGCTCTCCAGTAAGGTTCCGATAGAATATCCCCATTCCACTGAGGTGCGGTCGATGGGAACGCGATACTCATAAGAGGTAATGTGTTTTCCTTTTATGTGACCGTATATACCCTCCATGATAATCGTATGTAACCCTAATAATAATATCTTTAAGTATGGAATGCAACGATGAAAATTAAGGATTGACCACGAACCTATAGCTTCCCTTTAACATTATCCTTGTACATCACATATATTGTGTTTCCCCGAACAAGAAACTCAAGAGTCATCCACATGGTGATTGATAAGATGTTTCATTATTGAAGCAGGCTGCACTCTAGGATACCGAAGATGCTTGCCCTAAAAATCACATATTGGTCGCTTAACCATTTCTTTGCCCTTTTTATTCCTTTATGCATTCCCTTCTTCGGTGCTTTTTGAAAGATATGAGGCGTTTCTTTCATGGTTTTATTTTTCTGGTTTTGAATCGATGGGTAATGATTTTATGAGGGTTTGGATTTATTTGAGGCTTTGCCTTGAGATGATTCGGGAGTAAGAATTTTAAAAGAAATGATTCTTTGATTAACTGATAAATTGAAATCCTAATTATGAATGCAAGCAGTGCAATCATTTTGGAGGAATTATAAATATTACATGAAAAGGGAAATTGCTAAAGGAAACACTAAAAGGTATCTTGAGGAGAGGGTTGCGCGACATCTTAGGTATTGAAGGGTTTGAGCCAGCGGGCGTGTATTACTATGCCTTCCAGCTTATCAGTATTGATAAGCTTGCAGTAACCCCCCAAAATAATTTCCGCTACTAGGTACAACTCTTACTACCATATCTCCAACTTGGAATGGATTTGGGCGTTGCGCCATTGCTTTCCCAGATTCCCTATCTTTAAATGTGATAGCTTCTAAACTCTTGATAAAATATGGCCGAGGGCTGCAAATATGTCTTGACGCCGCGCCTTGGAGAAATACAGGATTTCACATAGATGTTCCATCATAGACTATACGGTTTTGTGGACAGAGTCCCCAAAAATCATGCAACTCCTGACAGGAAGGGGATCTCTGTGAACACCTTGATTTCCTAATTGGAGTTCTCCTACATCCACATTTTCTTTGAAAATGCGTTTTAACTTATTGCAATCACTATTTGGGTGATTGACGAACCTATGGTAATGATAATATTTGGGATTTTCCATTTCTTCTTCGAGTGGTAGACGTATGAGAGGAGGTAGCTTGATGGCATCATGTTGAATCCATGTGTTAGAGCATTGCTCGGTCGAACTCGCAATGTCTGTTATCTCAAGCATGTTTGTCAATATTAGTGATCAAAACTATACGCCTTGATTTCTAGTTTACTTATGACTAAGTCTCGGTTAGTGTATAAATCCATGTACCGGAGACCAAGTGTTTGCATATGTGTGCATGCGGTATTGGTGAAAGAGATAGGTTGGGTATGCATACCCATACGCGTACTGGCACAAGTTTTCGAACCGATTTTTTTTGCTAAGTTTGTAAGTTTGAAAATTTTCAAACCAGTCACCTTAGGTACGTGTACCCACGGAAGTTTTTGAACCGAATTTTTTTGCTGAGTTTGTAAACTCAAATCTGGTAGTTAACGTACGCATACCCGTACGCGTACCCAAGCTGGTTATATTTCTCAAATCGGTTAGCTCATGAAATTAAACAATAAATCAATAAGGAATGCAATCTTTGCAAACCATGGCTATATTTTTCATGAATTGATTCGACTGAATCAAACCGTTTTGGTTTCAATTGTGTCTATGTATAAAGATATAAGCAATTTAACAACTCTTCAGTTAGTTCTTTTGAGTCATTTGAACTAGTTGTGAAGAAGATGAATATGGTTGATATGAAAGTGCTCATATGGCTAACCATTGGTTAACTATTTGTGAAACAACCAAATATACACGTTTAGGTATGGTTACTCAAACCTAAATGAAATACATTTTATTTGTGTGTGATAAGCTAAGTTTCGATCTAACGATTAAAAGATATTAGCTTGGATAAATCAAGTTTTTCATCTAACTTAGATTGCAAACTCTGATTTGAAAACTATTTAAAGGAGACATCTAGCAACTCGAAAAACTAATCCCCAAACCTCCTGTGTGATACTGGTTAGTTTTGCTAGAGTCGATTCTCATTTAACCGTAGGTTTCTTCTCGAGACCATGTCACTTAACGACTTAAAAACTTCATTGGGATTGTGAATCCAGACAAAACTACTTCTCTTATAGTTGAGCGATCTGATCTTGCCATTTTCTATCATACGAGTTCAATTGAATAATTGGCTTGAGATTATATCTCCGATAGGGAGAGATAAAAAGAAATCACCAACATCTTCGTCTCATCGTTTGTGATTCTGCAATATCTAGTTTCCCTACCATACGATTTATATTATTGTGAGGTGATCAATAATTCTGGGTTGTTCTTCAGGAATATAAGTCCAGGTTATTGATTAGTTCATGTTCACTTTGATTTTATCAAAAGATAGAACAAAACTCGTAGGTTTATTTGTAGGAGACAAATTTATCTATTATCGTAGTCTTTTCTGTGTGATACAGATTTATTTATTAAAGTCTTCGACTTTGGGTCGTAGCAACTCTTGGTTGTGGGTGAGATCAGCTAAGGGAATCAAGTGTATAGTATCCTGCTTGGATCAGAGACGTAAGGATCACAACTGTACCTTGAATCAGTGTGATGTTGATTAGGGTTCAACTACAGTCCAGACCAAAGTTAGTTTGTAGTAGTCTAGTGTCTGTAGAGGCTTAATACAGTGTGGTGTTCAATCTGGACTAGGTCCCGGGGTTTTTCTGCATTTGTGGTTTCCTCGTTAACAAAATTTCTGGTGTCTGTGTTATTTCTATTACGCATTATATTTTATTATATAATTGAAATATCACAGGTTGTGTGTTGTATTGATCAATTATGAAATCCAACCTTTGGTTATTGATTGGAAATTGATTGATCCTTGGATATTGGTCTTTGGTACCATCCAAGTTTATATATCTTGTATTTGATAAAGACTCGCAGATTTCTATTTGCTTGAGTATAGATCAAATCGAGAGATAGAGATATTAACTCCTTGATATACTTTTTATTAAGATTGAGTCTGACTGTCTAGTTGATTCTCTTAAAAGTATGTTAGAGTTAGTCCATACAGTTTTCTAATCGAAATATTGGGTAAGGTTGTTATACCCCCACTTTTTTCACCATGCTTCCAGGAGTTCAATGACTTCATCCATTGGAAATGAGAAGTCTGGAGCAGCACCTTCAGTTTCTTGTTGTTCCACAGGGGTCTTATCCGCGGATTTCTGGTATGGAGTTGTCTGCACTGGTGCTGCACACTTAGGTTGTTGTTTCGTTGCTAGAGCTTTCCTTTTCCATCCTTCACCTACTACACTTACAGAAGGACCTGTGTTATATTGCTTGTTGATTAGGCGCATGTTTCCTCGAGTTTCGCATGTATCCTCACCCCTGGCCGGCCTGGTTATTTCTAAAAGCGCTTGTGTGGTCGTAGCTGACCGCTTAGAGGCTTCATGGAGCTCAGAGAACGTCTGGAAATGTAGGTTTTCAAGTAAAGCACGATAGGTGTAACCATACCGTTAATGCATGATTCCACTAACTATTGTTCGGTCACATTTGGGTCGTGACAGCCCAAAGCTTGAATTCTGAATCTCTTGACATAATAGTTTGGATGCTCATTGTTTCATTGAAACATTCTTCCTAAGTCTGAGAAAGTGATTTGCTCAGACACGAAGAAATACTTCTTGTAGAAAGTGGTGATCATCTCACACCAGTTAGATATGATGTTTGGTGCGATGTTTTTATACCAGTTATACGCCCTTCCGGTAAGCAACTTAGAAAATTATTTTAGGCGGAGGACATGATTGTATTCGTTTTCTCCCAAGGATTCCATAAAATGAGATATGTGTTCGCGAGTGTTACCAGTACCATCATAGAGGGAAAATTAAGGAGAGGAGTATCCTCTCGGGAGATAAAATCTTTGCACATCAGGAAGATATGGAGGTTGGTACTGGTGCATGTCCACAGGTTTTCTTTTCCTCGATTTTGGAGGAGACGCTCCAGATCCTCACATGTGATGAAGTTGGACGACTGATTCCTTTCTCGTGAGCGTTCAGGAGCAACACAAACTTCCTCATCTATGAAGGCACTCCCCGTTAAAGCGTTCGCACTAGTAGTGTTAAAAGTACTCCTTATTGGCTCCATGGGTTGACGCGGCTCTTGTGGCAGTCGCTCCGTTAGCGTCTTGAGGAAAGTGAGTACCTCTTTCTGAGTTGTAGCCATGTCCGTCTGAGAATTAGCGAGAACTTCTTGTCTTTCCATCAAATTAACAATGGTGATAGGATGTTGGATTCCTCTGACTCCTCCATTCTCTCGTCCCGATGAAGAATTGGTGGCAGCCGTGGTAACGATTGGAGGTGTCATGCTCGAAGAAATATTAGGAGTAGCAGCGACTCTAGCTCTAGTAATAGGAGGTGTTACACCAGAGGGGATGCTTCCCGCGTTACTTGTGTTGGTGCTAGAGGATGTAGCACCATGCGATGTGTTGGCTGTGCTGGCAGGCGGTACATTGATGTTAATGATAGGGATATTGGCACCATGAGTGTTATCAGTGCCTGTAGCATCAGGGTTGGTAACTGACCCAGACCTAAGATCTACCATCTTGAATTTTAGAAAACTGAAATGAGATTGAAAATTGATCTTGCAACCGAGATATTAATCTCCCACTGTGGTCGCCAGTTGTTTTAGGGTAAAAACTGATTCTGCTGTTTTTGGTAAGTTTGGGTGTGTTGATGAGAAACAATTTCAAACCCTAAACAAACATACTTCACATGAGTACTTTTAGATTTGAGAGATCAATCTGTACGACTCTGGCCTAAACCAAGAAATGGTCATTCCAGATTCAATGTGGTCACAAAGTGAAGGAGAAGGGTTGATCTTAGGGAGGGAAGCGAAGAAGGTGTTTGAGATCAAAATGTTGAATTATGAAGGTCTGGTTGTTTTATGACTTGTATCAGAATGTGGAACTGGCTTGCAAAATGTAAGCTTATCAGTTCTTGGTGTTTTCTAGATACTTGTGTTGATAACACTTATGTTGTTTTTTGAAATAGGTTGAAATCCTATTTATACAAGTCATGTTCGAGCACCCCTGGTCTCATAGGAAGTGGAGGTGATTAAGCAGTAGAGAAGTGGGATTGTGTAAAAAGTAGTGATCACCACGTTTCCATTACTGAGGGAAAACTAGTCACACTTTCACTCACTACTGTTAACCATCCGCTCTTTCCTGACACTTTCTCGTAATGGGCGTGTTGCTTGCCGCACGCTGTAAACCTCCAGACCAATAACCCAGTGAGTATCCCCCAGTTTGTGACATGTTTGATGTCTCGAGTTAATGGGTCAATTCGTGAGACTCGTCGCTAAAAGCAGCACATAGTGCTTTTATGTCAAATAATAAAATTATTTGTGAAATCAATATTTATAAAACATCGCTTATAATCGATGTTTATAAAGCATCGCTTTTAAACAAGCATCTAAAAATAACCGATGTCCAGGAAGCATCGTTGTTTTAGAGCTCGTCCAAATTAGTCGTGAGCTGAATGTATTAAAAGGAGCGTGATCACCCTCTTTCAGGGAGTTGGTAGGAGCTACGCCCGCATCTCAGGAAGTGGCTGATCATTCCCTATAGGAGAATGGCAACTTGTAGCCATTCTAAAATCCTATCGGTCGGTCTAGGTTGGATCTGGACTGCTTAAATTGAGCCAAGTCGAGTGGCTGAGACGACTTGTGGCAGTTAATGCCTGCTGTTAAATCATATAAGTAGCGCGAATGACCACTTTTGAGTATCCTATGAACGAGTCATGACTTGGCCGATTGTTCCCTGTGGAAGAGGGGTGGCCGGTGACAACATCGTCACCCTGTTGGCCATCTAGAATATGATCTAAACCGTCCGACCAAGCTAGAGAAGTTGGACGGAAGAGATGATTTTCGAAAGTTGTATGCTGCCATTGATTGTATTTGAGAGTTTGAAGCCGTGCGTCCACCCTACCATTGGGCCAAATGATTTGTGGCGTTTGCCACTGATTTGGATAGGCCGGTTAGGTATATGCTTAGATGGGTTGCTGGTGAGTATATAAGCATCACGTTGGACTCCTAAAATTAGATCTAGGTCGTCCGACTAGGCTGCCGAAGATGGACGTATGTGATCGACTTGCGGCAGTTGCATAACGCCGCTTATTCAATTTAGGATCTCCTTACTTTGGCAAGCTGTTCGACGTGCTTTTGGGTCACCACATGTGGTTCGTTCAGCTGGGGATGGAGGTGAGCCATTGGCGATCATGTTGGTGCCTCTTTGATCGTCTAAAACATGATCTAAGACGTCTAACTTGGTTGGCTAAGTTGGACGTATGTGATGACTTTGAGACTGTTATGGTTGGTCTAGCTCGTTTGAGATTTTCTTTCGCAGCGCGACCACCCATATTCTGGCTAACATTTGAGGGTGAACTAAATGGATTCCGACCGGATGGGATGTTAGTAGGCCTGCTGGTGGTCATTATGATGATCGCCTAGTTCCGCTAGGAGTAGGCTAGGCTTGTCGAATTACGTGGCCAAATCGTGTGGCCATGATCGCTTTTTAAGACTGACATGAACAGTCTAGATTTTTCCTAAGGCATTTAAACGCGTCAATCATGCTAACTTTTAATTAAAAACTGTGTCAACACGTCGATCTCTTTATCAGATAGTGATGTAGCCTACGTGAGTGTTTTCATGCAGGTCTCAATACTGATACTTCGGGAGATTCATGCTACTCCGCTGCGAGTGAACATTAATCGTCATGTCATGCCAATATTGAGAGTTTGGCTGGGAACATTGCATAAAAAAATACTAGGCAGGTCAATGCATTAGTGAAAAATGCAGTAGGTCAAAATTTACAGAATATCTGGGATTGTTTCTTCATGCACCATTCTGGATAAATTTCATAAATATGTTGTATTACTCAATACATGTGTAAATAAATAGGTCTGGACACTCATTATTTTTTGAATGCCTCAGTTTTCTTTGCAGAATGATGGCGCATTAAATACAGGGTTTTACGATTTTAACCTTGAACTAAAAAACCACCATCAACAACTAAAAATCAAGATATAGTTTTGATCACCTAACATTGACAACAAGCTTGAGATAACAAAAGTGGTAATTGAATTTTTGTCCCTACTTTTGATGGTCTATACAAATATCCTTATCACATAATAATTTTGTCCCTCTTCATCCCTAAGCCCATCAGGGGTCCAATAAGGTTTTTATATCTTCCAAATTTTCCCTCTTATCTATTGATTTTATCTAGGTCTATCCCTACTTACTTCTTCTTATTCATTTGTTTCTTTCTCTATGTTCATTTCAAACACCAACAATACCTCTACAACGACCACCACCTTCTCCGCCACCGCCACCACCAGTTCGCTCCATCACAACCACAACAAATGACCACCACCACTGTTACGAAGATCACCACTTCATTTTTATGAATTAAATGGGAAATTAGGATCAAATAGAAATCAAGGTTATGATTTAGAGATTTGAAGTAACAAATATGAAATCATGAAGATGTAAATGAAGTTTCAAGACTGAAACTCTACAGCAAAGATAGGTCGTGATGTTAGTTCGTTGTGGACGGAAACTAGAGATCAAGATGAAGATGAAAGAAATGGTGCAAGTCAGTGGCCGTTTAGGGATCTGTGGCATGAAAATAATTTGGGGGTTTTTGTTTATCAACTAAAATTGAGAGATTTGTCTCAACAAATCAAGCAGTGGGAGAAGAGATGAGGTTAACGGATCTGGGAGTTCATTTTATACAACAACCATGTCACAACAATATATCTGGGAGTTCATTCCATGAGATCGATTGATGGATTTTGGAGGTTTGTTCGGTGCCAATTCGGTGTAATTAATGAATTTTGGGTTCTCATCTGAAGAATAATAAATTGGATGTTGATTACAGTGTCGATTACTGAGATTTGTGTATCATAGATATCTAGCCGGTGGGTTAATTTCAATTGAAAGAAGAAATGGTACTATCTTTATTTACCGATTGCAGTCGATGTGGGTTTGCAGGTGACGATTCGATTAATGGAAAATAGCAGAAATCAGTGGTGGTTTGTTGGCTGTTTGATCAATTCATTGTATGAAGTAGGGTTTAGAGCTGCTTCAGCTGAAGATTGGAGGGCTGGTGAAAGGCAGTAGTAACCGGTGATTGCTGGTGAAGACGATTATTTTGATGAGTGGAAGAATCATAGTTAGTGGTGGCTATGTACTTAATGTTGATCCATCATCATGGATAAACATCCACTGTTGATCCAACTGAAATGGATAAACATCCACTGTTGATCCAACTGAAATGGATAAACTAATGTTGTTGATACAAATTTATCTGGACCGATGGTGGCGGCGGTGACGGTAGCGATGGTTGCTGTGATGGATTATTAATGGTGGTTGATGGTTTTGTTGGTGGATCTGAAACTGCAGCTGGTTAAATGGTAGCATTTTTCCATCAGCATGGATAAACATCCATTGTTGATCCAACTAAAATGGATAAACTTACACTGTTGATCCAACTGTAATGGATAAACTTATACTGTTGATCCAACTGCAATGGATAAACTTCTACAGTGAAATGGATAAACTTCTAATGTTTATCAAGGGTATATAAATTTCAGTTTTATGCCACTTACTATTGATCCATCATCATGGATAAACATCCACTGTTGATCCAACTGAAATGGATAAACTTCCATTGTTGATCCAACTGAAATGGATCAACTACTGTTGTTGATACAAAAATATCTGAACCAGTGGCAGCGACGGCGACGGTGGCGGTGGTGGCGGCGGCAGACTAGTGGTGGTGGCGGCGACAGACTAGTGGTGGTGGAGGACTGTTGGTGGTGTAATGGTGGTGGTGAAGGAGTGGTGGTGGAATATCGGTGGTGGTGGCCGGTGGTAGGTGGTGGTGAAATGGTAGTTGAATGTTGGTGGTGGTGGTGCTAGTGGTGGTGGTGAAGTGGTAGAGGAAAAAATTTATTGCATTTTGAAATAAAGAAAAATATTATATGGGTGAGGGTATTAAGGTAATGTAATATTAAATGGATAAGGTTATAAAAAAGTAGGGACATATTTATTTTTGAATAAGAATATATTTGTTGGGTTTAAAAAGTAGGGACATATAATTAATATACCCATAACAAAACATGTGGGTTCAACCGAGCAATTGATAGGTGTCTAAAACGCCTTGATATTTATCTATTGTTTATGCTTTTTTTGCGAGTTTTCTTGTAAATTATATATCTTATGTTTGCTTTTGAGTGTTTAGGTACGTTGGAGTTATTTAGCACAAAAGAAGAAATCAGTCATCTGGAGCGAAAAAGTCATTTCACGGGCGTAGGATATGCGGAGTCTATATATGGAGAAGGGGTGGCCTAGGTTGCTAAAGTGGCTTCATGTATCAATTCGATGGGTGCTTCTAGCACTTCTCATCATTACTAGGCCCTAATTTTAAGAGAAATGTTTCTCTTTTACTTCCAAGATTCACCTGAAATCTAGAACAGAGAGAAACTAAATGGCGGCTCTATTAGAATTGAGAAAATGAACAAGAACCAGGGATCGACGATGGTTGTTCTCATAAGCATTTGGTTATTTTTGACATCATTTATGGAGGATATCTCAGAGAAGATGAACTGATGAAGAACAAATGGGAGATTTGAGATTTCAGTTAAGAGAAGTTGGGGTTTTGCTGAAGACGATCGATTTAAGAATTTGGTGATGTTAATGATTGGTTCAAGGGTTGATTAAATGTGGGTGTGTGCTTAATCTCAAGAATCTGAGGCTTCTATGAAGAAATTGATGTAAAAATCAGAGATGGGTTGCTTCTGCAACTCGTATTTGAAGAAAAGAGCTGGAATCACAAAGGCTATGAGGTTGTGGCGTATGAATTGGAGAGGAACATGGTAGAAGAGAAATGATGCAATTGCTAGTGGTTATGCTGTGCAGATCCTGAGGTTGTTAGAAGGAAACAAAGAAGAGTGTGGCCTGAGCAGATGGAGGTGTTATTATATTGGTAGTAATGGGTTTGAGCTATGCTGGTGATGCTGAGTTGTAGTAGCACGATTGAGAAGTGCAGTTAAAGAATTGAAGATTGAGAAGTTGTTGCATATGCAGTTACATAAAATGGAGGAATCACTTGCTGTGTGGTTGTGGAATGAGCTGCAGCTGCAATTGCGAGCCATGAGGTTGAGCTGCAGGTTACAAAAAGATGGAACTGTGATTGAGATGGAGTGGCATGTGATGATGTAATGGCATGAAGTGAAGATGGTGTTGTTGCTATTGAAGTGAGAAGGCGTTATATGCCGATGCAGATGTAGTTAGGGATCTGATGCATAGAAGAACAACAAGTTGTTGCCGTGAGTTAATAGCTATTGTGGTTGCAGGGAGGAGACAAATGATTTTGCTGACCTAAAAAATTATGGAGTCTGGTAGTTGAAATTAGCTGGAAGATGTTGTAGAATGGAAGTTGAGTTCACAGAAATCTGTTCCAGGAGTGCAGTCAACAGTTCTGAGAATTCAGAATGGTAAGATGGTGTGTTGGTTGGCATGCATCTAAGTTGAAGTGTGCAACTGGAAGTGAAGAGACGCAAGATGGTGATGGTACGTAACAGTTGGGACTGAACTGGGTTTGCAATTGCAATGGATGCAGTGGACTGGAATGAGTTTAGATTGTGAATATTTGATGCAGCAGCGGCTGTGTTGCAGTCTTGCAGAAGCAATGGTTAAGATGGAGATGGAACTGCAGGGTACTATCTTGATGCAGTGAAGGAGTTGGTTGATTACAAGGAACTGGTGACGTTGGGCTAGGAATTGCAGGCCGCTACTGCAAAGAAGAATTTTTCGTTGATGTATTTGCTTGCTAGTCTGGAAAATTTACAGGAATGGTGCTGATGGAGTTGCGAGTCATGGTTGAAGTGTTATAATGCATAGAATTGGTGGTGGTTTGGACAAAAAGAGAGGGTTTGCTACAGATGAATGAATAGATGTATATTTAGGTTGAATGAATGAGATGGAATTGTGCAGGGAAATGAGCTTGAGACAGGCCGGAAATCAACAAGAAAACACAGGAAACTCTGCTGGAATTTCATTCTGCCGAGTGCACTCAGTGATCCGATCTGACTCAGTTGACCCGGTTCGACTTGGTGGACTTGAACCTGTTTTAACTGGGCTTCACTTGTGGGCTGTTTTAAGGACTGATTTTTGGCAGAAGGGTGCGACCTAAATTTGGATTTAGAAATCGACCAAGTTAGAGTACATAAAAGGGATATCTCTTTACACATAGCGGATATATCTTTTCTTCTACTTTTGTTTTAGTGTTAAGACATGAAAACCTTTCTTTTTCTTATTGTTATGAACTTTCTTTTTCTTATTGTTATGAACTCCATGAACATGAGTTAAAATTTTATTATTGGTAGAAGGTTTGAGTTGGATTTTGCAAACATGGTTCTTTGATTTAGTGTACTAATTTTGTCTCAATTTATCGTTCATGATTCTCTGCAAATATTGTTGCATGATTGATGTATTTCAACATGATTTGAGTATTTGTTTTGTCAAGTTGCAAATTGGTAGAATTCATATTCACATCTATAGCTAGTTTAGGATTTTTCATCGAGCGATAATCCTTACACAAGTAGCATAAATATGGTTATAGCTTATAGTGATATATCCTTGTAGTCATATGTGAACCATGACCTTTGTTAGAATTGTTTGCGCATTGTATTTCAATTGCATTGATTAGCCTAATTTCATATATCTTAATGCTCCATAGGAATTGAACTTGATTAGTGCAAGGCGTTAGGTTATTCTTTTGGTGGAATTCATACTTGCATCGTTTTACATGTTAAGTGTGATGAAATCAGGAAATTTGCGGGATATTCTTTCAACTAGGTATTCTAGGGCTTTTGATAAAAAGAGATTAAATATCAATTCTAGTTATTAAGACAAGAACATGTTAGTGAATGAAAACGATATCCTTGACTAATATTTCACATCCTTGATTTGCGTGCTTTGTTTTTCTTATTTGCCTTTATTTTAGTTTTTAGTTTATAAAAAATCATAAAACCCCCTTGTTTTACATAGAAAACTGAAACAATTTGACAATCCAAGACCTCTCTTTGGGAACGATCATTTCTTGCCCTTGCTATATTATATATTTTGAGTAATGAGAAAGTAATTTATTTTTGACGCATACGACAAAGATCAAATTTTGGCGTCGTTTCCGGGGAGGCAGCGGTTGTCAGTTGTTTTTGGTTTCTTATTTTTTGTTTTTAGTTTGGTTTTTATTTTTGTTTTTACATTTCTTATTTTTTGGTTTATAACCATAGTTTGAGAATCTTATTTCAGGTACTTATTTCTCATGGAAGGAGTATACTACATGAATGGATACTGTTTTCAACAACCTAGATAATATGACAACTACCAATTCCAATGGTATAATCAAAACCATTTCATTGGTTATGACCAATATTCCATGGAACCTTATGGTTTTATAACAACCTTATGGTGGGTATGTGTGTGAACAACCACAAGGATGGGAGGATTCTTATGCTCGTGAACAAAAAGTCTCCAACTTTGTAGACAAAATTTTCAAATTTGTACAACAAGAGTTTCAAAAAGATAAAGAGACTAGAGAAGAGAAACTCCAAGAATTTCGTGAAGGTATTGCTAACTTGCGAAGAGGCATTTATCAATGCAAGAAAGATATGGATAATTTTAATATGCATGAGGTTTGTGATGAATTTTTGATTGATGCTAATGTTGAAAAATGCCAATCCTTGGATACTTTCATTGATAATTGTGTAGTTAACTCAACTCTTGATCGTAGTAATGATCATTCACCTATTCAAAAGGATGAATTAGAGATTAGCAACACTAAATTCAGCAAGGACCAGCCTTATATTAACTATGAAAGTGACGGTGATACATTGCTTGAAACAACTCATGGTGACAACAACAAGGAGTGTACAATGGAGTCTTTTTAGGATCAAGATGAAGAAGAGGAGGAATATGATGACACTAGTGTAGATTACTCAAGAATTGATCTTAATAATGATCAAGAGTCAATTCAAAGGGTGGAGCTTGAGGATGATGCATTTTTGAGTGTTCTAAAAAAGTTCCTTATAGCGAGATTTGGATCCGCAGTGGAGTATGTGCCTTACAACAAAAAGGAGTGTGTTGAGAAAGAGACCGATATGAAAAATATTGTGGAAGACCCAATTGAGATTTCAAATGATTGTAATGAAGATGTTGATGTCAATACTTTGGTTAAGGCAGAAACAGACGAAGAATGGTTGCAAGGTTTGATAGAGGACAATGATATACAAGAGGTGAATAAGTCACTTGATTTTTTCAAGGATGAAGAGGATTTCGTGATACAAGATATTGTGCAAGGTTTGTCTAACCCTTTGCATATTGTTTATTCTCCTTTACCTCTTATTGGTTTGTGTAGTTGAAGGAAAACCTACACTACACCCCTTACCAGAATCCACAATTATCAACACATATTTGATGATTAAGAATAACACTTTATTGATTAATTCTCAGAAACGTTACAAGAAATGGAAGAAATCAAGAATACAACCGTTCACAAGAATTTTATCTCTCCTAACTCCAAAATTTATCCCTCCCTTTCTGAACCTATTGATTCTCTTTATATAGGGTAGTTACATAGTGGATGACAGCTAAGCTATCCTTTAATTTCGGATCTGACTCGCGATGTTCTCGCGGCTATTATAATGTTAACCCTCGCGGGTGTTTGTAATCTTCGCAGCATCATCACGCTTTCTTCTTGTTTTAGTTATCATCATCCGCTACGTCATTCTTTCAGTTATTCTGTGACGCTCGCGGTGTGTTGTTAAGTAACTCGCAGAACTGTCGTTGTGAGTATCGCGGGAATGTTGTTGTGGCGATATTCTGATCCTACATCTTGCCTCTTCTCATGTATTTTCTGTGAAGGTAAAAGGTCATGAGAAACTGAAATCTTTTGGAATGCCGCAGCTATCTATCTCTTCACGTTCTTTCACTCTGACACGTATCTACATCTCTCGCAAGGTTTGTTACACGTATATTTTTATCCATTCAACTTATGACACGTCCCTTTCAACCGCTGCATTCCAACCGTTCACGTCTCTTCCTTGTATTAATTGCACTTATCTTCTTGAGATTTTTTACCTTCTATATATATTTTCTTCACTCTTCTCTTTTCTTATTTTTTACTTCTATCTTCCTTCTCTCCGTAATTTCTCTGCAAATTCACTGTTCTTCCGTAAATTATGGATCTGCTACTGTTACAATTTTTCTTTCGATCTTTTACTCTTTTAATCTTCATTCCCATACTAAAAATGGCTACAGCCGGTCTCAAATATGTGATTGCTTTAGAGAAGATTCAAAAAGAACTTTAAGACAAAGGTTTTACTTTATCCACCATTCCCAATCAAAACCCTAAGTCTGAACTTTCTGTTCCATTATTTTCTGATCTTCCATGTAACCATAAGAAGATCATAGTCTCGCCAGGCCAACTTGAAAATGGTCTTCCCATTCCTCTCCATGACCCTGAACTTCCTTTATTCTATGAGATACTCTCTCACGCGAAGTTCTCACGGGCGGTATATCAGTTGAGTGGGGACTGCATTCGCTTAATGATTGAGTATGCTACTCGCGGTGCTGGTAAAGAATCCCGCTACCTTGATACTGCGAAGAATACTAAATTCAAAGATGTTCCAATTATTCCCGCGAAGTATACTGCGGATAACTTCTTCGCAAATTACAATATAATCCCTATGAAGAAGGACATTACTTGTTGGGGTATCTGCTTACAAAATAAGGATGACATCGCTGAAGATAAAGTTCTTATGTTAGATATCGATTGGAATACGGGTAATAATCAAGGCCCTCGCCACTCTAGTGATGACAAATGGTTCATTTTTTCGTTATGTCTAGAGGGTCCCTACATCTCCGGTCCTCATGCATTGCCTGCGAATCTCGCACAATATCAGCCGTGGTCTTTCAACTGGCCTGAAAGAAATAAAGAGGTATGTTCCCTCAAATTTTTGCATAATTATCATTATTATCTTCCTTATGTTTTTATACTCTCACTGACTACTCCAATTTTTCCAGATTAACAGGCTGAAAATTAAATACCAGAAATTTGGGAAGCCCAGCACCATTGTAGCCCTTAAATCTCTCACAGATGAAGTAAGAAATATTACTTTATGAATATTAACAATATATTGTTGCCTCTATTTCTTATATTTATCTGTGTTCGCAGGTTATTGAAGAAAGAGAACCTGTTGTGGTTGCGAGGACCAAAGGCAAAAGCAAAAGATTCTTCTCGCAAGGAGAAATCTAACACTCCTCACAAGGAGAAATCTGGTGCTCCTCGCAAGGAAAAACCCACTGGTCCTCTCTCGAAGAAACGAAAGATCCAGACTACTTCCCCTTCATCGTTCCAATCTAATGAAGAAAATTCTCATGATGATACTGATAATGATGATGATGATGATTTTGATGCTGATATCCCTTCCGCAATGGAATCCTCCCAATCTGAATCTTCCATGGCCTAGCTATCTAATAGTTTTAGCGATATTACACATGGTATCGCAAATGATTATGGAAATGAAGCTCTTAATAGGGTATCCCAGGCTCTTGCCAAGATTTGCAATGCTCCCATATTGGTTGATAATGATTTTCTCCAAGGAATTTCAAGATCAATAACTCCTAGTCTCTTAAATTCTCTTGGTATTCTGGTATGTTTTCATTTCTTCACCACATTTATGTATTCATTTCCTCACCAAGTTTTAATTTACATTGTCCCCTCGCAGACTGGAAGAGCTTCCTTTTCTGTTGCCGCAGACTTGGAGAAGAGCCGCGCATCTTTTCACAAGAAGAATGTGGAGTTGGAATCTGAGTTCGCTAGTCTTCGCGGGAAATTAGAATCTGGGTCTGCTGACCTTCAAGAAAAGATCAAGCGGTTGGAAACTGATCTTTTTTCCTCACGAGATAAGGTCGCAAGCCTCCAAGCTGCGAACGATCAACTTTATGGTAAGAAATCTTTCTCTTTTTCTTTAACCTTGTATACCTTTGCATTTTTTCTTATTTTTGTTCTTCGCAGATGTTTACGACCTTTCTGACGAAGCTGTATTCCTTCGTTATTTTCCAAATCCAATAGACGATGATACTCTCCTCAATTACCTTAATGAATCCTTAAACAACTATTCAAATGAGCATATTAAATCCCTTTCTGTAGATGATCTTAGATCCAAATTTCATCTTTTATAAATTGATCACAGATCTAGTTTAAGAGCGGCAAATACATCCAAGCGTCAATATCTTAACTCTAAAGAAGAAATCAAGATTCTAAGAGCCCAAAAAAGTGATCTCATAGATGAAAAAGATCGCATCTCTAGGCAAGGAGCTCAAACTTTAGCGGATTTTCATAAAACCCTTCTTGAAGTCCAAATTGAAAAAGATAAACTTATCCGCGAGAGAGAGGATCTTGTTGAAAGAGAAAACCTAATTCGTTCCCGTCTTGTTATTAATAATGATGACGAATTTGCCGGGGCTGCAAAGATTCTTGACAATGCCAGAGCTAACTTAGGTTTAGATGTTAGTCTTCATGTTGAACAAGCGACCTTAATTAAGGAAATGATTTCTGAAAGAGAAGGTTGTTAATTGTTCTTCCTTTTTAATTTCTTGTCTTTTATAGTTTTTTGCAAAATTTCCAACTTGTTGGTATATACTCGCAGGAGCTGAGAAGAGATACTCTGAAAGAATCGGAGAACTTGAAGCTGATAAGAATCAACTCGCAAAGACTCTTGTTACTTGCAATGAGAAATATTCAAAATTGAAGACCCAATTAAAGATTACTGCTACCAATTTTAGTAATCTCCTTGTTGGTGTTCGCAATGATTCTGCCAAGAAGGTCTGCGATGATCATAACATTCCTCACTCTTTGTATCATTTCCTCGTGGAAGAAGTTCCAAAGAATACTCCAAATCTTGTTATCTCTGATAGTGAAGCTGAAGAATCTGGCGGAGATGAAGGATACATCGAAGATGACGGTGAAGACAAAGAAGAAGAAAAATCTGGCGAGGATGATGATGGATCTAACTAGTTTTGTTTCCTATTTTTAATCTCCTTGTAATATTTGTACATTTATCTCCTTCTTCTTGTGATATTACTGCAAGGTTCCTTGATGTATAAATTTCTTTTGCTTCTATCTGTATAAATTATAAAACAATTCTTTTTTGCAATACGGTTAATCAACATGATTATTAATTTTTATTCATCTGTGTAAATCTTCCATATAAAGATGAATAATAATCTTATCATTCTGTTCATTCCCATACTTGCTTCTGTTATTCATCTGCAATATGAAAGATTGAGCAAATTAATGTTGACATGTCTGTATAATCTTATGATCTCTTGTGGTCTTATTTTGCCTTCCTAGTTAAAGGTCTTATTTAGCCACCTTTTTTTTTCTGCGACAAAATCGCAGGACGTCTTTACACTTACATGTATTGACCCATTGATCTTGCCTTATCCGTATTTTGTCAATTTTTATGTGACAATATGACAAGTCTAAGCTCCCTTGCGAGCACAAAGCCTTATGACATTGCCGTCTTGCGATGAAATCGCAGGACGTCTTTACACTTTCATGTAAAAACCCATTGATCTCATCTTAACTTTTTCTCATGGTTTGTTGCCTCTGTATAATATTTGTCACGCGACAATATGACAGGCCTAAATGTTCTTGCGATCATAAAGCCCCATGACATTGCCGTCTTTAGACACTTATCATCTCCCTAATGGAGGGTATCGCCCTTATCTCCCCCCTGGTTGCCCCTTCAAGGAGGGCACATCTTCCATACAAGACTAGATCCTCCCATCCGGTCTTAACAACAACCAGGTATTTTCGCATCATCTTATCCTTTATGCCTATATGGCTTATAGTTACAAGACTTCACCCTAAGTGGGGTTTTCTTCGGGACGAGTGCATCATAGCCAAGACTTGACAAGAATTGCCAGGGTAGTTTCGTACGCCCCGGGCATTCTTGGCTCAACCGTGTACCTTGGCGCCTTGATCATACTCTGCACTCCTTAGGAGATACCCTCGGTCGTCCAGCCAGGGTATAACCTTATATAGTTGGAAATCCAAGGTACCTCTCCTGGATGGGTTTTCAATAACCCCAATCTCCATGACTCTGGTTCCAGCAGCGGTATAACCTTATCCTTGAGCCATGCAAAGAGATACCCCCTTATATGATGCACTTTAGGTCTTACATTTGCCTCTTACAAAATTTTATTCGCGAACTAGGGTGTACGCCAAAAAGGTTTGTCCCGTTCTTATATTTCTCTTGCGAGTATTGCAACTCTAATGAAATTTCTTTTATTTGATCTTCTATTTATTTGCATTTCAACTATTGTATGATTTTTCAATTTCATCTTTTTCATTCAAAAGAAATATTCTTTTGAAACATTTTCTTCAAAAAATCATTTATAAGTCTCTTAAATTTTATAATTTAACCTTTCTACTTACTACTTTCTGCTTCTGCCCTTTTGTTGCGTTTTGTTATTTCTCTCTATCTGCGAGACGCTCGCCATCAATTGCCTTTAGTGTGTGTTGACTTTGCAATATCCCATCTTCTCGCCGTTCTATTGTATCAATCATTAATTTGTCACTTCTTTGCCTCTGCTTGATGTTATGCTTCCAACTTCTATTCCTCGCAGCTTTTTCTTCGCAAGATTCCATGTCAATTTCATAACACTTCTTTCCCTCAATCAAATCTCCCTTTATAACTCCAACACCACTGGGATGTGGAAACTTAATGCACTAGTGATAAGTTGACGCTACACCTAAAATTCCATGTAACCATGGCCTGCAAATTAATGCGTTATATGGTGATTCTATGTCAACCACACAAAATTGAACTTTGGAAGATAGCCCCTTTAATGGAATCCACATAGTAATTTCCCCTTTGGGCTTGTTGGCAGTACCATTGAAACCATAGATCTTATAGGTTGATGGTATCAGATCCTCGTCTCTTCCACCCATGGTTTTGTAAGTATGATAAATTAAGATATCAACTGAACTTCTAGTATCTATCAGAACTCTGTTAATGGCCCAAGAATCTTCAGTTTCACCATCATCATTTTCTTCATCTTCTTCTTCTACTTGTTTTGGATGTATTTCTAATCTTACCACCAGTGGGATGTCATGCATCTCTCCAGGCTCTGGTACATCTTGTCCAGTGAGAGAAATAGTTTGCTTTTGCCACTCCTCTAATGGAGATACTCTCGCAATATTCATTATCTTTCTTCCATCCATGTCTCTCGCGAAGACTTTGTTGATGGTGGTTTTTCATTTAAGGGCTAAAATTGTAAAAGCCAAAAAATTATGCGCTAACATCTTGTAAAAGATAATGCCATTAATAAGTGATGGATACTCCTTCACTTTACTAATTCACCTAGAATGGAGCATGTGGCAACAATCCCATTCTGTGAATAAAATACACGAAATTCATCCAGGTTGGAGCATGTAGCAACAATCCCATATACCCTGTGAATTTACAGCATTATTAATTAATGCGCAACCATCCTTGTATTTCCTGTACTCATTATCAGTGCGGCATGATGACTGAGTGTTTCTCTCAGCAGAGCAACACGAATCTCCAAGAATTATAATGAAAGCATGTACGAAATACCCGTACAGGCTGCAACTCTCGGTGTGTTATACTAGCCCGATTGAGCCACTCTCGGTGTGTTATACTAGCCAGATTGAGCATCCGGACTGACCGTATCAGTCTGGATATGATCACGACCATCCAACTCCACTAGCATGATTGGATGGCCCAGATCGATTCCATAACCCCCAAGCAGGTGTGGAATACCCGTTGACGAACCAATGTGGGCCCCGCATGGTCGGCCTCCCCAAAAGATTGGCCTAGCTTGCCAAAACGTCCAAACCATAACAGTATGAACGAAAAACCCTAATTTAGGGTTTGTGGCACATCACATGTGTCGCAAAACAGTCTCAACCATCAATCTTCGCAGGTATAGATGGAGGGTGTAGATATAGATTCAAAGGGCCCAGAGCATGTCAACACAATCACCATGGGCCCACCTAAATACCTGATCAATCGGTTAGGACCAACCATGGTTGTTCATCCTGATTCGTACGTCCAAACAGAGCATGACGCATGGCCGTGAAACCCAAAATTAGGGTTTCTAAGCATCACGAGCATTCATCTTCTCCGGCACGAATGGAGGGCCTGATATTAGATTAAGCAGGTCTGGTCATACCAACATGACCACCATGGACCCATCTATTCCCTCACCTGATCGTCCAAGGCATACCATGCCTGGTTATCCCAAATTGTCCGTCCAAACTAGCGTGGTCACACTTCCCGATTGCAAACTAATCTAGACCACTCAACTTCGTCAGACAATTTGAGTGGATTAGATCACGTTTTCATAGGACAGTCAGGTATAGGCGTGAACATCAGCCTACCACCTACACGCTAGGCCAATCGTCCAAGACCGACCAAGATTGGTCGTCTTGGAACGCGCGCCTGAAGTTGGCACGATGTGCGGCTTTTGCGACACCAGTTTTCTGTCGCAAATTGATCTCGACCACTCAACTTCGCCAGAAGAATTTAGTGTCCCATATCACACTGTCATGTCATCTACATGCATGTATGGTCGGCCAGCCAAAATTCGTATCCTAAGCTTGGATTCGATCAAGCTGAAGAGTGGTGCTTGTGCACCTACTCCAAAACCCTAATTTCACCAACGGTCGCAGATGAGTGTCTCAGAGACCATCTCATCCGTCCAAATTCACTGGCTTGGTTATACAATCATGGTTAGGAGTTAATTGGTCAGTGCGGAGTCATGGTGATCATATCCACCACTCTACCACACCATGTGGTCGGTCAAGGAAGGACTTGCTTGCGCAACCTCCAGATCATCACATGAAGTAGTCTGGATATGAGACTACTTTGAGACTCTCAAACAGCGATGCTTCATACATGCTGAATATACTCGATGCAGTACCTGCATAGTATACACACGATACTTCACAAGTATCAATTTCCTAAATAACGTAGCATTACATGCTACTTTCTGTGGGTCCCACGATCCACACGTTTAAGACATCAAACATGTCACAAACTGGGGATACATACTGGGGTATTAGTCTGGAGATTTACAGTGTTCAGCGTACAATGTGCCATCACAAGAACGTGTCAGGAAGACAAGGACGGTTAGTGATGATGGGAGAAGTGGGCAAGCCTGGTCGTGTGACACCAACACACTACTCCACTACTCCATCACTCCACTTTCCACGAGATACGAAGGTTAGGCTAAAAGACTTGTATAAATAGGTTCTCCGCCCTATTTTTCAAGAGAACGGAACAAGACAAGACAACCGAGGTAAGTGTTGATACAATCGTATTCAAACACCGGAACGGATAACTTACATTCTGCAAGCAAGTTCAGCTTTCTGATACAAGTTATACATAGCCAACACCTTCACAATCTAAACACCTTATTCGCTTCCCTCCCTAAGATCAACCCCATCTCTTCACTTTGTGACCGAAACAAGTCTGGAACTGCCATTTCTTAGTTTAGGCCAGACTTGCACAGATTGATCTCTCGAATCTACAAGCACTCACCGCGCAGTGCATTTGTTTAAGGTTTAGATTCATTCCTCATCCACACACCCCAAATTACCAAAATCGGCAGGAATAGTTTTCACCCATAAACAGACTCTACTTAGAACGTTGTCGTGGAAATCCTCAATAGTCTTGTATGAATGTATGATGGAATTACAGAACAAATTCTTCGCCTTGGCTCCAACCTCTATCACAAATGTTTCTGCTCCTTTTACAGTATTCACTCTGCGAATATCTGGTGCCGGTGGTAACTGCTGAGATTGCGGATGTCCTATTAGAAAATGATTTAACTTTCCCTGATCAATCATCCTCAAAATTATTCTTTTTACATTCTTGTAATCGTTTATTGAGTGACCATGAAAATGATGGTAAGGACAAAATTCTTGATTTCGATTATTTGGATGTGGCTCTTTTCCCATATTCCAGGGTGATGGTATATTTTCCATCAGAATGATAGCCTCCCAAATGTTTTCTACACTAGCATTTAGAGGTGGCATCTTAATTTCTTCCCATATTATCTTCTGACTCCCTTGCCCTCTAAAATTATTTTTTCTCTGACCGCCATAAGTCTCTTGCGGATGATCAAGTCTTTGAATTTTATTATTTTCGCCGCGATTGTAATAATTCCTTTCCCTTTCATACTCCTCTTGATCTCGGATTCCCATGGCTACTAACTTCTGCTGGTTATCAATCACCACTTTCTCTTGTTGTGAGTACTAGGTGCTTGCCACATTATTAATCATTTTAGGAAGTAAACTTCCGTTCGCCTCTATTGAGCTGGTATTTGCGACTGGATATGATTCCATCTCATTTTGTTTCTCCTCCAAAGCAATGTATTCTTCTTGTAGTTCTCGCAGCTCAGTCATTGTGATGGTATTTTTGACTCTGAAAACTTGAACATATAGTAGATTGGTTACGAACATAGCATTAATGAAAGATAAAATGAGGTATCTCTCATCCACTCTACCAGCCATTTCACTACATATTGTTTTCCACCTTAATGTTAAGTGCTTCAGACTCTCGCCAATCCTTTGTTCTTCAACTCTGCGTGTGTTCATCATGTACTTGTTGAAGATCCATCATAGTATTATTACACAATATCAAAGTTTCATTGTATCACAACTTTGACAATAATATTACTGTGATATGTATCACTCCCCCTTTGTCAATACTCATCTCAACATGGAAACCATATGTATTTGTAGTGTGAACTACATATTAATTCTCCCCCTTTTTGTCAATATAAATTGGCAAAGGTACGAAAACTAGTGGGATCCTTATTAAATTTTCACGGAGACACTTCATGACCAAAACAAAGAAACATATCAACTTTGTTTAGACGATATCACAGAGTCGAAACTTAGTGACTTCATCAAGGAGTTTATTAAGATACAAGTTAACCCCTACATGTTCCACAACCGCTTCTCTCCTCAAAGATATAACAATTAAGTACAAGTTCATTTAGGAACTCTCCCACATAAAATGTCATTCCCGAAAGAACAACAAGAGTGACCTTTCTCCAGGGAGAAGGATTTATATATTGGATTTTAGAAATCCTACAAGGAGATACGATTTAAGAACTAATCATTGAAAGTCTCTCATCAGATCGTGTTACTAAAAAACTAGAACTATCTCATGGTAACAATACACAATATGTAATCATAAAGATCAAGTATTGTGGTCATCTTTTCTAAGATACAAACTTGTATAAATAAGAATTGATATGCTTAGAAGGAAGGATAACCTTTTCCACAAGGATTTACACCAAGAATGGTTACCATAAGAGTATGAAAAGGTTTCTTTTACAATAAAAACCAACATCCATAGCTTTGATAATTTCTTCTAACTTGTTATATTTAAGAATTTCAATCACAAATCAAGTTAGGTAATTAAGAATCATAAATGTGGTATCTAGACATATTCATCTTTCTCATAACTAGTTCAAATAACTCAAAGGAACTAGTTGAAGAGTTGTCCAATTGCGTAGGTATTTATACATAGACACAATTGAAACAATATCGGTTTGATTTATTTGAATCAATTCATGAAAAATATAGCCACATTTTGCAAAGATTACATCCCTTATAATTTATTGTTTTAAGTTCATGAACTACCGGTTTGAGATATAACTAGCTTGGGTACGCGTACGGGTATGCGTACCTTAGCTACCAGATTTGAGTTTGCAAACTCAGCGGAAATTTTTGGTTCAAAAATTTTTGTGGGTACACGTACACGTACAGGTACGCGTCCCTAAGGTGACTGGTTTGACAGTTTAGAAACTTACAAACTTAGCAAAAAAATTCGGTTCGAAAACTTCCGCCAGTACGCATACGGGTATGCGTACCCAACCTGTCTCCTTCACCAATACCACATGAACACATATGCACCCACTTGGTTTTCGATACATGGATTTATACACTAATGTGTGAACACACTATATATGCTTATATCCATAGGTGGTTACATAATCTCAACTCTATATTTCAATCATTGAAACATTATCTATAATGTTTGAAAAAGCGGGGGTCTAACAACCACACCCAATATTTCGATTAGAAATCTGTATCGAAAACTCCGAGTTACTTTCTAGAGAATCAACTAGACTCAATCAATAGAAAATATCTCAAGGAGTTATTATCTCAATCTCTCAATTTGATTTACTTAAGCAAATACAATCTGCGAGTCTTAATCAAAGAGAGATAACTTGGATGGTACCAAAGACCAATATCCAAGTGTCAATCAATTTAAATCAACACCAATAAGGTCGGATATTCTAATTTATTAAACAACGCAGAACCTGTATTATTTCAATTATATAACAAAATATAATGCGGAAAAGAAATAACACATACATCAGAATTTTGTTAACGAGGAAACCGCAAATACAAAAATACCCTGGGACCTAGTCCATATTAAACATACACTGTATTAAGCTACTACAGACACTAGCCTACTCCAAATTAACTTCGGTTTGGACTGTAGTTGAACCCCAACCAATCTCACACTGATCCAAGGTACAGTTATGCTCATACGCCTCTGATACCAGCAGGATACTGCGCACTTGATTCCCTTAGTTGATCTCACCCACAACCAAGAGTTGCTACGACCCAAAGTCGAAGACTTTAATAAACAAATCTGTCTCACAGAAAAGTCTACAAGATAGATAAATTTGTCTCCCACGAATAAAACTATGAGTTTTGTTCCGTCTTTTGATAAATCAAGGTGAACAGGAACCAATCAATAAAACCAGACTTATATTCCCGAAGAACAATTCAGTTTTATCAATCACCTCACAATAGTCTTAATCGACGCAGCGAAAAAAGATATTGTGGAATCACAAACGATGAGACAAAGATATTTGTGATTACTTTTATATCTTGCCTATCGGAGATAGAAATCTCAAGCTAATTATTACAATTGTACTCGTATAATAAAAATAGCAAGATCAGATCACACAACTACAAGAAAAGTAGTATCGGTCTGGCTTCATAATCCCAATGAAGTCTTTAAGTCATTAACCTTGTTTTAGAAGAAGAAACCAAAGGTTAAAGGAAAATTGACTCTAGCATAGCACAACTAGTATCACACATAATGTGTGGGGATTAGGTTTCCCAGTTTCTAGAGTTCTCCCTTATATAATTTTCAAATCAGGGTTTGCAATCAATGTTAGCTTAGTAACAAAGCATTCAATATTCACCATTAGATGAAAACCTTATTAGATTCAAGCTAATATTTATCAACCGTTAGATCGAAAACTTAGCTTGTCATACATACATATACTAGACAATTTTAGGTTCGTGTAACCGTAACCAAACTTGTACATTAGTTGGTTCAACACTAGTTAACCAAATGGTTAGCCAAATGATAACTTTCATATCAACCATATTTTTCTTTACCATAACTAGTCCAAATGATTCAAATGAACTAGTTAGAGAGTTGTTCAATTGCTTAATTAGATATTTATGTACTACACAAGACACAATTAACGTAAGAACGATGTGATTCACTTCGAATCGATTCATGAACTATAAAGCCACGGTTTGCAATAGCATTCCTTAGTTTATTATGATAAGTTCACAAACATCGGTTTTAGACATAACCTACTCAAGTTCGCAGACTGGGTTCGCGGACGTAAGTTCACGGACGAAGTTCACAAACTCCAGCAGAAATTCTCGGGTTCGAGAACTACGCCAATTCGAGGACTGGCTTCGCGGACTGAGCTTGTATGCTGAGTTCGCGGACTGAGCTCATGTACTACTCCGGTTTCACTTGATCAACAAAGTTCGCAAGATTCGGTTCAAGTAATAAAGACTTATACATATATGTGTTACCACAACAATGCTTATATCCTCCAATGGTTATATTTTCTAAACTCTCATTTCCATCATTGAAACATTCTCAAAGGACGTTATATAGTTGTTATTCACAAACTATTTTGAAAATGCGGGGGTCTAACAACCTCACCCAATATTTCGATTAGAAATCTGTATGGACAACTCCGAGTCGTTTTCTAGAGAATCAACAAGACTCAATCACTAGAAAATATCTCAAGGAGTTATTATCTCAATCTCTCGATTTGATTTACTCAAGCAAATAAGATTCGCGAGTCTAATCAAAGAGAGATAACTTGGATGGTACCAAAGACCAATATCCAAGTGTCAATCGATTTAAATCAACAACCAATAAGGTCGGATATTCTAATCGATTGAACAATGCACAACCTGTATTATTTCAAGTATATAAAAATATAATGCGGAAAAGAAATAACACAGATACCAGAATTTTGTTAACGAGGAAACCGCAAATGCAGAAAAACACCGGGACCTAGTCCAGATTAAATATACATTGTATTAAGCTGCTACAGATACTAGCCTACTCCAAATTAACTTCGGTCTGGACTGTAGTTGAACCCCAACCAATCTCACACTGATCCAAGGTACAATTATGCTCCTACACCTCTGATCCCAGCAAGATACTGCGCACTTGATTCCTTTAGATGATTTCACCCACAACCAAGAGTTGCTACTACCCAAAGTCGAAGACTATAGCAAAAAAATCTGTCTCATACATAAAAGTATACAGGTAATATATAAATTCGTCTCCCACGAATAAACCTATGAGTTTTGTTCCGTCTTTTGATAAATCAAGGTGAACAAGAACTAATTGATAAAACCAGACTTATATTCTGCAATAAACTTAATCGACGCAGTGAAGAATATTATTGAGGAATCACAAACAATGAGACGAAGATGTTTGTGACTACTTTTATCTTGCCTATCGGAGATAGAAATCTCAAACTGTTTATGGGTGAAAACTATTCCTGCCGGTTTTGATAATTTGGGGTGTGTGGATGAGGAATGAATCTAAACCCTAAATAAATACACTGCACGGTGAGTGCTTGAAGATTCGAGAAATCAATCTGTGAAAATCCGGCCTAAACCAAGAAATGGCCGTTCCAGACTTGTTTCGGTCACAAAGTGAAGGAGATGGGGTTGATCTTATGGAGGGAAGCGAAGAAGGTGTTGAGATTGTGAAAGTGTTGGCGACTTGTATCAGAAAGCTGAACTGGCTTGCAGGTTGTAAGCTATCAGTTTCGGTGTTTGAATACGATTGTATCAACACTTGCCTCTGTTGTCTTGTTCTTGTTTGAAAAATAGGATGGAAAACCTATTTATACAAGTTTTTTAGCCTAACCCTCGTATCTCGTGGGAAGTGGAGAAAGTGGAGTGATGGAGTAGTGGAGTAATGTGTTAGTGTCACATGACCAGTCTTTCCTACTTCTCCCATCATCACTAACCGTCCATGACTTTCTGATACGTTCTTGTGATGGCGGGTTGTGCGCTGCACGCTGTAAACCGCCAGACCAATACCCCAGTCTGTATCCCCCAATTTGTGACATGATTGATGTCTCGAGTGTATGGATCTTGGGACCCACAGAAAGTAGCATGTAATGCTAGATTAAATAACTACGTCATTTAGGAAGTTGATACTTGTGAAGTATCGTGCGCATTATATGCAGGTACTGCATCGAGTGTATCCAACATGTATGAAACATCGCTGTTTAAGCATCTCAAAGTAGCCTCATATCCAGACTACTTCATATGATTGTTCGGAGGTTGAGCAAGCAAGTCCTTCCTTGACTGGCCACATGGTATGGTAGAGTGATGGATGGTGATCACCATGACGCCGTACTGACCAATTAACTCCTGCCCAGGGCTGTATAACCAAGCCGGTGAAGTTGGACGGATGAGATGATCTTTGAGACACTCATCTGCGACCGTTAATGAAATTAGGGTTTTGGAGGAGGTGTGCAAGCACCACTCTTCAGCCTGATCGAATCCAAGCTTGGGATACGATTTTGGCTGGCCGATCGTACATGCGTGTAGATGGCATTACGGTGTAGGCATCCATACCCCATTGTCTCATGAAAGTGTGATTTGGGCCACTAAATTCGTCTGGCAAAGTTGAGTGGTCGAGATCAATTTGCAACAGAAAATTGGTGCCACAAAATCCGCACATCGTGCCAACTTCGGGCGCGCATTCCAAGACGACCAATCTTGGTCGGTCTTGGATGATTAGTCTGGCGTGTAGGTGGTAGGCTGGTGTTCACGCCATACCTGACTATCCCATGAAAACATGATCTAAGCCACTCAATTGTTCGGAGAATTTGAGTGGTCGAGATTAGTTTGCAATTGGGAAGTGTGACCACGCTAGTTTAGGCGTGCGATTTGGGATAACCAGGCATGATATGCCTTGGATGATCAGGTGAGGGGATAGATGGGCCCACGGTGGTCATGTTGGTATGACCGAATCTGCTTAATCTAATCTTGGACCCTTCATTCGTGCCGGAGAAAATGGACTCTCGTGATGTTCAAAACCCTAATTTTGGGTTTCACGGCCGTGCGTCATGCTCTGTTCGGGCGTACGAATTGGGATGACCAACCATGGTTGGTCCTGATCGATCGGTCAGGTATGTAGGCAGGCCCACGGTTATTGTGTTGACATGCTCTGGGACCTTTGAATCTATATCTACACCCTCCATCTATACTTGTGAAGATGGATGGTTGAGACTGTTTTGCGACACATGTAATGTGCCGCAAACCCTAATTTAGGGTTTTCCGTGCATACTGCTCTTGCTTGGATGTTTTGGCAAGCTATGCCAATATTTTGGGGAGGCCGACCATGCGGGGCCCGCATTGGTTTGGTAGTGAATATTCCAATACCTGCTCGGGGTCATGGATCTGATCTGAGCTATCAAATTCATGCTGGTGAAGTTGGATGGTCGTGATCATTTCTAATACTTACATGGTCAGTCCATATTTGAATATGCTCAATCGGGCTAGCATAGCAAACTGAGAGTAATATGCTCAATCGGGCTAGTATAGCACACCGAGAGTTGCAGCCTGTTCGGGTATTTCATATATGCTTCATTATAATGCTTGTAGGTTCATGTTTCTCTGTTGAGAACAACACTCAGTCGTCATGCCGCACTGATAATGAGTACAGGAAATACAAGGTTGTTTATGTATTAATTAATAATGCTGTATTTAATTCACAGACTGGAATTGTTGCCACATACTCCATTCTAGGTGAATTAGTAAAGTGAAGAAGTATTCATCACTTATTAATGGCTTTATATTTTACAAGATGTTAGCGCATAATTTTTTGGCTTTTACAATTTTAGCCTTAAATGAAAATCCACCATCAACATTAAGTCTCATGCCTAGCACATAATGGTTACACTATTGTGGGGTAGGCATATGATGGTGACAGTTAAAGATAAAACTTATGAGACAAAGTTAGATTTTACCAGGAGAGACGGGTCATCCTGTTCTTTGAGCATGTCACGTTCAAGAGACGTCCAGGCGAGCGTTCCCCTAGCATGATGTCGGTCTTGCCTGCTTCGATGGACTTTTATGCCTGTTTCGTTCGTGGGGCTACTGCGCCTGCTTGATCGAATGTGGGCTTGATTTTCCTGTTTCGTTCGTGGGACTACTGCGCCTGCTTGATCGAATGTGGGCTTGATGTGCCTGCTCGAGTGTAATCTTGCTACTTAGACCAAACACCGACCTAACTAGCTTTACTAAGCACCGGACTTGATGCTTTGACCAAACACCGGCCTTGCTGTTTTCTTCGCTCGAATGTGGGACCCGATGTGAGCATGCTTGTTTTAAAAAAATGAACCTTGTGTGCTCAAATGTAAATGTGGGTCCTGCAGAAAGCGTTGAAGCAGCTTCTGGAGCAGGCCCGGGAGAGCGCTGAAGTGTTAGAGCTGAAACGCTTTCTTCTGGAGAGAGATCTTTGATTGGGGACGGATGTGTCTGCTTCAACCAATCTGGGGCTGGGATCAAGTGGAACCCGCCGCGTGCCTGACTGAACGTCGACCCTGTGTTTCGACTAAAAACCGGCCCTGCTGCATGCGCCTATTTTATTCGAATACTAGCCTTGTGACTTTGATCAATACCAGACTTGAAACTTGAGCAATACCGGACTTGTGACTTGATCAATACCGTACTTGAAACTTGAGCAATACCGGACTTGTGACTTGATCAACATTGGACTTGAAACTTAAGAAATACCGGACTTGTGACTTGATCAACACCAAACTTGAAACTTGAGCAATACCGGACTTGTGACTTGATCAACACCGGACTTGAAACTTGAGCAATACTAGTGGTTGGACCCAATACCAGCCTTGTGTACTCCAACGTAAATGTGTGTTCTGTCGTGTTTGACTACACATCCCACGCATTTTTATACAAGTACCGACTCCTGTCTTTTATTGTAGAATGAAGAAAAGAAATCATGTTGAGATGTCTTCTGGGGATAATGCTGGTGCCAAGTCAGGAGGTGTTGACAACTTCAAAGATATGCCGAACATTGGTGGTGAGTTGTTCACCGCGCCCTTTCAATTATATGAAAATATATGTTCCACAAGATAACCCTTCTCCTATCGACTTCAAGGTTTTTCATGCTCCGCTGGGCCCTCATGAAGGATGGATGAGACGTATGTTGAGCAATGAGTACATTAAAGATAACTTGGCTAGAGCACAAATAATTGATGTAGCTTGAGTGCTGAAACGTCTTGAGAGGATGTTTAAGTGGCTTCTGGTGCGAACATTGAGGTGGATCCTAGAGAGAGTGTTGAAGCAGGATTCTGAAGCGAACGTGGGTCCCGGAGAGAGCGTTGAGGCGGATCTTGAATAGACTATTGAAACAGCTTCTGATGGAGGGAGCGTTGAAGTGGCTTCCTCTTCAGTTCGATTTACCCTTGCGAATTCCATGCTTCTTGACTGACCATCTCTCTCGTGTTGAAGAATTCCTTGACTGACGGTGAAGGAACTTCATGTAGAGCCTCAGTACCCAAGCGTGGTTTACATGGTTTGTTCGTAGTGGTTGTTGTCGAGCCAGATATGGAATATCTTGGATGTTGTTTCATCATTGTGGAAGTCGTGCATGTGGTACTGGAGTTGGAGTTGGCGGACGCGCAGGATGTTGTATCTCGGTAGTTTTCCTCTTGGTGCTTCAGGGAACTGCTTACAGAAGGCTTAAGGTTGTATCGCCTATTGGTGAGATATATTCCCCTACGAACATTATGAGACTCTTCATTACCGTCAGGCCTGGTTGTTTCTATCAGGGCATATGTTGTTGTAGATGAGCGTTCAACAACTCCAGAGGATGACCAAAAGCGCAGATTCTCCAACATAGCATGATAGACATGTACCACTGATAGGTGTTTAAAAACACCTCTCTAAATATCAATTGGTTATGCTTTCTTAGCTAGCTTTCTTGTGAAAATGTATTATTACCTTCCTTTTATATTTTATGGGAATGTTGGAGCTTATTCACAAAAAGAATAAGAAATCGTCTAATTTGCCAAAAGAAGTGGGCATGAAGAAGCAACCCGCTGGAATATGTTATTACTGGATTCTAAACGGGTTTACTATAGGCACCCGATCAATTTACTAAGGGCTACCTCCTTCAGCTATAATCCGAAAATTAGGTCGAGTCCGACATTGTTATTAAACAGTTTAACTTTATCTTACTAAACCAAGACGACATTTATGCCATTATGAGTTCATGACGGCGAAGTCTGGGTTTGTATGGCCAGTCGATAGGTTAAGAAGGTAAGAAGAACACGGGAATCGAACATGAGTTGGTAGAAAGTTTGGCATCGATTGCTGTCATTGGTTGTGAACGAAGAAACGTCTTGGACAGAGTTATGAAGCTGATAGAACAAGATGGAGAGCTTGGAAGAGAGTGATATCAGGGAGCCAAGATGAATTAGAACTTGGCAGGAATGTAACTCGAGAAAGTGAGTAGATAATGAATGAAGGAGATTAAGATTATATGCATCTGTGAAAGGTTAGGATGAATGGGTTTCGCTGAATTTGAAATTTCAATCAAGAATTCAGTGAAGAAAGAATCAGCAGAGGAAGTTGAACGAATTGGTGTTGTAAGTGTTCGTAAAAGGCCTGAACGACACAAGTCTTTGAGATGGGAGTTGGATACGAAGACGTTGATGGCATGGAAGAACAGGAAGATGATGTAGTCTGTAAAGAGACCGTGACGCTGTTGCTGGCATGAGAATATGAACTCACGAGTTGTGAAAAGGATAGATAATAATGGAGCTTGGCCTTGAACGATGGTTGTTTCCATATTTATTTCCCAGCAGTGATGATCCGGCGATGATGGCAGAGAAGCCGATAGGTACTAATGTTGTTCACATATTAATGATCTTGGCAGCGATGATTCTTTGAGCTCGAGCTGCTGGTTAAGCCATGGGTTTTTACACAAGGACTAAGCTTGGCAATGTATGGAGAGTGTAGTTGTAGGATTTCCCACACTACACCCTTGTCAAGAATCTATGAGAACTAAGTCATAATTGTGGATGAACAACAACACTTTTATTAATTCACTTTCAGGAAGATTTACAAGAAATATTAAAACTCAGAAATACAACTTTCTTTCTAGAGTTTCTCTCTCCTCAAAATTCTCTCAGCTCTCAAAAATGCATCATCCCTTCCCTAGATTTAGTTGAACCCTTTATATAGGAAAATACATGGTGGAAGACAGCTAAGATTTCCCCTTAATCCGGATCTACTCTACGATCTCATCGCTATAACTTTAGTCCTCACCATCGCCAACTTTGTAACCGTCGTGAAACAGACTTATTATTCTCATATATCTTCAGTCGTTGACCATTATATCACTCTTTTGTGACACCCACCAAATGTCGTTGAAGAATCTTGCGACGTTCTCGTCAAAGTGTTATTAATACTTGTAGAAATATTTGGGTTTCTCGGAGAAGTGTTGTTTCCATCGCGAGAATATCGTTGTGGCGATATTCTGGTACTACATCTTGCCTCTTCTCATGTCTTTTCTGCGAAGAAGAGAAGATCATGAGAACTAATATTTATTATTCTTTGCAACTTCTTCCTCTTTTATACTTTCTCCTCGACAAGATCCCGTTAATCCAGCCTTTCTTACACGTGTTGTGAATCCCTTAATTTACTGACACGTTCCTACTCCATAGGTCCACTCCCCTTTTTCTATAAAAGGTTGAACTAATCTCAAAATTAATTTTACTTTTTTGTTTCTTCATCTTCTTCATCTTCCGTCTGCAACTTTTCCTCTTCTTCATATTCTTCTGCTACTGTTCTAATGGAGTCCTCAAGGTTTGTTTCTTGATTTATGTTGTTTATTTTAATCCAGTTTTTACTTTCATTCTTCAATCTTTCTTATTTCCTTGTTATGTCTTCTTTTTAGCGGAAAGATTTCTAACACACAATCTACTACTCACAACCCTAATCCTCGCAAAAGACCGACTGAGAAGAAGAAGAAAAGTTCTGCGAATGATAAGGTAGTAAGAAACACCCTTTATTTTTTAATAACAATATTGTTGCCTCTATTTCTTATATGGGTTATTATTCGCAGAATGACGTGAATCCTGATAAACCTCCCAAAAGGTCTCGCCATTTTAAGACACTCGGGGAAAATCTCATTATGCCCTCGTTAACATCTTTGAAGATTACTCCCACACCATCGCAACCAAATCTTTCTTCTCCTATCCACGAGAATATCGTTGTTCATACCTCTACCCCTTCTGACATTTTGACAAACCAAGCTTCTAAAGCTACTGCGACTGAGGTTCCTTATAGTCCTTTACGGCCTTCAACTGTTATTTTTCCACATACTCCTCCTGATAACTCAAACATCTCAAATGATCGCCAACTTATTCTCACTACTATTTCACCTTCTAAGTCCTTTCCTTCATCAAGCGAAACTTTCGCAGGTGTTGATGTTGCTTTTAAAGTCTTGTCTAATATTTTAGACAATGCTAGAAAGTCTTCCACTGACCCTCTCCAACAGGAAGCTTGCGAGACTCTGTTTAAGTATCTTGGTTCTGATTGTAATGATTCACGAGCGGCTTTATAGAATGAGATTGAAGTTCTGAGGAAAACTCTTCGAGCTAAAAATGCTGAGTGTGATACCTTGAATCACATGCTCCGTAACTCTTCTCTAGATTGCGAGAATATTCGCAGAAAAAATGACGAGCTGAAAGGTATATTTTTCTTGCCTCTGCTCTTTTTGCTTTTCTGTTTCATATACATACTTTCTGTACTTAGACCTCCTTCTTAAATTCTTGATTCATATATTAGTTTCAAATCGGGCTCGTTTCATAGAAAGACTCAAATATGAATCTATTGCTGAAGAAGTTCGCGTTGAAAGAGATTCTTGGATAGATCAACATACTAGACTAGACAATCTGTATACTTATTCAATTGATCGCATAAATAATCTTACTAATGAGAACAATCAATTATTGCAAAGGCAGAATTTTTTGAGTGGCGAGCGTGATCGCCTCTCATATTTTTTTTAAGGCTAATTTAGTGATGGAATCTTTATCAGATGAGAATAAAACCCTGTCCCAAGAAAAACATAGATTTTCAAGCTTGATGACGATTTCCTCGCAGCAAATAAGTAATCTTCAAGGTACATGTAATAGTCAAGAGCAATCTCTTCATTATCTTAAGAAGGAGCTCAAGGAGTTAACTGAATCATCCGCCACTGAAAAGGATAAGCTTATCAAGGGTAGATTAACTCTTAGTTTAAGAGCCAGCGAACTTCAAGACCAATACTCTCAGTTAAAGGAATCACATTCTTCATTACTAAAGGAAAATTCATATCTTTGCAACAAAGAAGAAAACATGAAATCTCGTCTGAAGGGTATGGTTGGCGATAAATTCGATGATGCCATGAATCAGTGGGAGAACAGTTTATTTGCTTTAATCCAAAACTTAACCTCGCAAAAAGAAGGTAGTCGGTTTTCTGCCTCTCTTGTTGATCTTCTCATAAAATCTTATATTATGTTTCTTGTGAGATTCTTGTCTAACTGATTTTTTTTATTTTGTTACTCGCAGAATCCGAAAGAAATATTTATTCTACCATCACTGATCTGACCGCTACATTGGATAAAGTTCGTAAAGAAAATAAATCTCTTGCTTCTAATTGCCTTAGTGCTCACGACAAAGCAGAAAGAAGACTTGATTATCTTGAATACTTTAAGAATATAGAAATTAGGAATCGTGAAAGAGCTCTTCTTCGCCAAGTCCATCTTAGGGCTGAAGTTCTTGTGAACAATATTCTGCTTCCCCGTTCTCTTTCTCCTTTTTCTGTCCCTCCTCTAGAGGTTGACGATGATGAAATTCCTCTCCCCATGTATGTAGAGTTGGATTTTACTAACGATGACGAAAATACCACTCAAGAAAATCAAGAAGATGGTGAAGAACAAGAAAAAAGTCCTCCAAAATAAGTAATCGCTGATGAAGAATCCAGAGAAGAAGAAGCTCGCGGTGAAAAGGATGCTGATGATGTTGATGAATCTGACAAGAACAATAAATCTGGCGAACCTTTTTAGAATATTAACTTTTAACTTAGTCCTCTTGGAAGTTTTCAAGGAAGATAATGAAATGTCACTTCTCCATTCCCTTATATGCCCCCTTATTATCTTTCTTGAAATGGTGAAATATCTTCTGTATCTTCTATCTTTATATAAATATCCGTGATATAATAAATGTAGCTGCGATGTTCTGAAAGATTATGAAGGAATCTGCGATATTAAGAATTTTGGCTTCTTGTATATAATTCTGTGATGGCTGAATGTTTCCTGCAATCTTAAAGTAGAATAGTTTATTTGTAAGATTATTCTTTTGGTCTTATTTTGCCTTCCTAGTTAAAGGTCTTATTTTGCCAAACTTTTTCTGTCTGCGATAAAATCGCAGGATTTCTTAACATTTGCATGTAAAGACCCTTTGATCTTGTCTTATCCATGTTTCTTTCAAAATATTTGCGACAATATGATAAGCATACATTCTCTCGCAAGAATTTACCCTTATGACATTGCCGTCTTGCGATGAAATCGCAGGACATTTTTACATTTTTATGTAAAAACCCATTGATCTCATATTAACAATTCTCTCGTGGCTTGTTGCCTTTGCATTATTTACGTCACGTGACAATATGACATGCCTAAATGTTCCTGTGATCATAAAGCCCCATGACATTGTCGTCTTAAGACACTTATCATCTCCCTAATGAAGGGTGCCTCCCTTATCTTCCCCCTGGTTGCCCCTTCAAGGAGGGCACATCGGCCATACAAGACTAGCTCCTCCCATCCAGATTTACCAACAACCAGCTGTTTTCGCAGCCTCTTGTCCTTTATGCCTATATGGCTTATAGTTACAAGATTGCACCCTAAGTGGGGTTTTCTTCAGGCCAAGTGCATTGTAGCCAAGACTTACCAAGGATGGAAAGAGAGTTTCGTACGCTCCGGGCACCCTTGGATCAACCGTGTACCTCGGCGCCTTGGTCATACTTTGCACTTCTTGGAAGAGACTCTCAGTCGTCCAACCAGGGTATAACCATACATAGTTGGAAATCCAAGATCTCTCTCCCGGATAGGTTTTCTTTAACCCCATCGTCTGCATGACTCAGGTTCCAAGCAAAAGATAACCTTATCGCTGAGTCATGTCAAGAGATACCCCCTCATATGACGCGCTATTAGGTCTTACATTTGCCTCTTACGAAATTTTATTCGCGAACTAGGGTGCACCCCATAAAGGTTCGTCACATTCTTTTAATCTCTGCGAAATTTTATTCGCTATTCTTGCGATGATGCTCGCATCAATTTTGATATTGAAAGAAGAATTTTTTAATTGTTTCATCTTACATTTGTATTTCTTACCTCGCAAAACCGCTCTTGATAATACCTTTCAGAAACAATCTATTCCATGGTCTATCAAGTCTTTGCCCAACATCTCTTCCCTCTGGATCCATTAATTTGTATGCTCCATTTCCAATTATCTCTTTAATGATGTATGGTCCATCCCATTTTCTCGCTAATTTTCCACCACTTTCTTGCTGATATTTTGGTGTTTCTCACAAAACTAGATCGCCAGGCTGAAATTGACGTTTCTTGACTCGTTTGTTGTACTTGCGGGCTAATCTTCGCTGGTAATTTTCCAAATGTTGTAGAGTTTTTTCTCTCTTTTCTTCTAGTTCATCTAACTCATGTAAAATCATGCCAGCACTTAGATTTTTCTCCCATGACTCTCTTTTTGTTGTTGGGATAGTAACCTCTATTGGTAGGACAGCTTCAACTCCATATGTTAAACAGAAAGGTGACATTCCAGTTGCCTCTCGTCTAGTTATATTATATGACCATATTGCATTATGCACTTGCTCACACCATGATTTGTGATAACCTTCTAACTTATTTTTTCAAGATGTCTGCGATTGTCTTATTAGTTGCCTCAGCTTGACCATTTGCTTGTGGATATAAAGGAATTGACTTTCCACATTTTATCTTAAATGCATTAAGAAGCAATTCGATATTATGTCCTTCAAATTGCTTTCCATTATCAGACATCAACTGTGCTGGGATTCCAAATCTGCAAATTATATTTTCAAATATGAACGTAAAAATGTCCTTATCGCGGATGTGTTGTACTGCCTTAACTTCTCCCCATTTTGTGAAATAATCTATAGCAACGATTAAATATCTTCTTTGTCCAGAACCAGGCACAAATGGTCCCAAAATATCCAATCCCCATTTTCCAAAAGGCCATACGCTTGATGAAGATGATAATGGTGCTCCTGGTGCATGTATCTTCTTCCCAAATCGCTGACAATCTTCACAACGCCTTGAAAGTTGCTTTGCATCCTCATGCATATACGGCCAATAATAACCCTGCATCTTTGTTTTATATGCCAAAGATATACCCCCACTGTGATTACCAGCATCACCACTATGCAACATTTTTAACACCTTTTGTCCTTCTTCTCTCGTCAAACATCTTAGCGATGGTCCATTAAATGATCTGCGATATAATACCCCATCTCTTAGTTCATAATTGGTTGATATACTTTTTAATTTATGTGCTTCCAATCAATTTCTAGGAATTTCTCCTCTCGCCAAATAAGCATGAAGATATGCTTGCCAATCTGTAGCATTATTCCCTATTTCTTCCTCGCCAGATTCTACCATCATTACATCTACCTCTTCTTCTTCTTTGTTTATTGCCGGTTGCAAAAGTGTTTGAATTTTTATGCATCTCGCAAGTGGGTTTGTCATCATACTTGATATGAAAGCAAAAGCATCTGCAAGCATATTATCTTTCCTTGATATGTGTCTCCATTTTATTTTTGGAATTCTCGCAGACAATTCTTCAACAAGTTTTTTGTACTTCTTCAAAGATGGTTCATTTATGGTATACTCTCCCTTTATCTGGCGAATAACCAATTGTGAATCGCCGGTGATTCTAGAATTTTCCAACTTCATTTATATCGCAAACTTCAATGCGTGGATTACAGCTTCATATTATGTCTCATTATTAGTGGATGCAAACTCCAATCTAAATGAGAAAGCTGTTTTTTCTCCTTCTGGAGAAATGAAAACAACTCCAATCCCATTTCCTTCTCCATTTGACGATCCATCCACTAGTATTTCCCATCTCATCAGGGTTGTTAATAGCTCTTTTGGGTCTCCATGTTCTTCTTCTATATCCATCATCTCTTCTGCAACTTCGTCATCTTCTAAAGGAAATTCATCTAAGAAATCTGCGATAACTTGTGATTTTGGCGAGGATAGAATTTCATATTGAATATTAAAGTGCCCTACTTGCGCATTCCATCTCTCGACTCTTCCGATCTTTTTGAATTCTTCATCACCGATTCAATTGGCACTCTCGTTAACAGTTTGATCTTATGCGCTTGGAAATAAATTCGAAGCTTAAAGGTTGCGTGCACCAATGCTAGAATTAGTTTCTCAATCTTTGAATAATTTCTCTCTATTTGAATTAAATGTTTTGCTGATATAATAAATTGGTTTTTCTACCCCTGCGTCTACTCGCAATAACACAGCACTTAACGCATATGGAGTTGTTGTGAGATAAATCAGTAATTCTTCTCCCGGTTCAGCTTTCTGTAATATAGATATACTCGCCAAATGTTCTTTTATTCCTTGAAAAGCTTTCTCGCATTCATCTGTCCACTTAAATTTTGTTCCCTTTTTGAGTATATCGAAAAAATGTTTATACTTGTCTGAAGATCGCGAAATGAACCTTCCTAGCGAGGCTAAGAGTCCATTTAGTTTTTGCACATCTTTTACCGTCGCAGGAGTTGGCATATCGCGAATTGCTTGTACCTTTTCTGGATCGACTTGTATTCCCTCTTTTGACACAATATACCCCAAAAACTTCCCTGAAGTTACTCCAAAGGTACACTTCTCAGGATTCACTTTCATATTGAATTGCCGCATTTGATCGAAAATCTCTCAAATCTTGCACATGATTCTCAGCTTCTTTGCTTTTGATCAACATATCATCTACATACACTTCTAATGTTTTGTGGATCCACTTTGCAAACACCTTTTCCACCATTCTTTGATACGTTGCACCAACATTTCTGTTGATGGTGGATTTCTATTTAAAGGCTAAAATTGTAAAAAGCCAATTGTTGTAAGCTGACGTACTGCAAAGGATAAATCCTTCAGGTGATGAATATTTCTCGCCATGATAATTCATTGGAGCATGTGCAACCATCCCTGAGAATTAAAACCTACCCAGAGCGGAGCATGTAGCAACCAACCCGATTTTATGTAGGTTTGCAGCATTATTGCCTTAATCAAAGCCTTGTATTCGGCATGCAAACACCCGTAGGCTACCTGACGGCGGGTTATATTAGCCCCATTGAATGCAAGCAAGACTACCCATGTTAGTCTCACCTGCTGAAAACAAACTCAAAAATAGGTCTCATCCGTCCAACTTCGCAGGCATAGATGGAGGGTGTAGACATAGATTCAAGGGGTCCTGAGCATGTTACCATGATCACCTCGGACCCACCTTCATGCATGACCGAACGGTCAAGACCAACTAGAGTTGGTCCTTCCAAAACGTGCGCTCAAAGTGAGCATGACGCACGACTAGGGTTCCTTTAATCGTGAATGTCCAACTTCGCATGCATAGTTGGACGGCTTAAATTATACCCTAAAACAAGTAGTGAAGTGATGATATACCATTGGCGGACCCACTTTCTACCTACATGACTGACTCCCTCATAGGCAAGCCGTGGTGCAAGAAACGATTGCCCAAACAAGGCTAGGTTAACGCCTTATGCAGGTTGAGAAGATCCAAAACAATCATGACCATCCTACTTCGCAGGCATAGTTGGATGGATTAGATTGCGCCTAGGGTCATAGAGCAAGCATGTACATGCTCACTGTCGGCCCAAGATGTTGCATACATGGTAGGTCTCCCCAAAGAAGGCTCACGCAACCCAAAACCGATCGCCCAAAGTGGCCGGTCCAAAATCCTAATTAGGGTTTGCGGCGCATATGTCGCAGAAACATCTCGAGCGTCCATCTTCGCAGGCTTGGATGGAAGGCAAATATGGAGACTTAGAAGGAACCGAGCATGCTAGCATGACCACCGTGGGCCCGACTTCATGCCTAGCTGATCGGCCAAGACCGGCAGTGGTCAAATTCCTCGGTATGCGTGCCCAAAGGTGGAATGTCACGACCCCTCCATAAGTTCTAATCTCGACCACCCGTCTTTGCCACCTAAATTGAGTGGCTTAGATCAAATCTTTGCAAGTCAAGCAGGCATGGGCATGAACACCATTGTACCACCTCCATGCAGGGCTGGTAGGTTTCTCCATTGGAACCCTCTAAGCATGCAAACTTTTGGGCCAAAAGAGGCAGCATGCGCGCCTCCCATCCAACGATCGCAAGCAAGGCTACGAGCCATATCATCCGTCCAACTTTGCAAGCTTGGACGAATGACTTAGGGTACGAATCAACCAGCAAACAAGGTATCACCATGATCACCATCCGTCACTCTTCTTCACACGGTAACCGACCAAGGCATGGCCTGTCTATACAGCCTCCAAACGGTCACCTGAAGATGACTGCATGGGATGTTATACCAAGTTCACGATTCACCCTGACTATTTTCTGTGGGTCCCACGATCCACACACTCGAGACATTAATCACGTCACAACTGGGGGATACAAACTGGGGTATTGGTCTGGCGGTTTACAGCGTGCAGCGTGCAACACGCCATCACAAGATCGTGTCAGGGAAACATGGGAGGTTAGCGATGATAGGAGAAGTGGGCAAGAAACCGTGTGACACTAGCACACAACTCCACTTCCTCCATCACACCACTTTCTCCACTTTCCCACGAGAGACGTGATGAAGGCTTATCGACTTGTATAAATAGGTTCTCCTCCCTATTTCCAACACAACACAGAAAACCAAGTGTTAATACCATCGTATTCAACACCTAGAGCCTGCCTGCAACATTTGCTAGCCTGCTCAACCTTCTGTTAACAAGTCATCAAATAGCCTTCACCTTCATACTCTCAACACCTTCTTCGCTTCCCTCCCTAAGATCAACATCACATCCTTCACCTGTGACCGAAAAAAATCTGGAACGGCCGTGTCTTCGGTTTAGGACATAATTGTACAGATTATCTCTCGAATCAAAGTGCTCATCGTGCAGCACATTTGTTGAAGGTTTAAATTCACTTCTCATCCACACACACCCAAAGTTACCTAAACCTGCAGAAGTAGTTTTCTCCCACAAACAATTGGCGACCACAGTGGGAGGTTAATCTATCGGTTGTGAAGTCGATCTCTTCAATATCATTTCAATTTTCAAGAATGGTGGATCTTAGATCTGGATCAGCAACTAATCCCGAGGGAAGTAGCGCCGACAACACTTCTAACGCTGATATCCCAATTACTGGTGTCACTATACAACCCGCCAGTACAATCAAGGTGTCCTGTGGAGTTGCGTATTTTACCATCAGTACCACCAATACCAGCGGAGCAGGAGCGGACATTCCAGTAGGTGTGACACCACCCATTACAAGAGCTAGTGCGGCTGCAAATCCAGGCATTTCCTCAAGAATGACACCTCCGTTCGTCACCAGAACGACTGCTACTCCCCCTTCAGGACGAGGATCTGGAGGACCCAAAGGAGGGCAACCTCCTATCACCATGGTGGACTTGATGGAGAGACAAGAAACCCTCGCTAAAGCTCAGGCAGACATGGCAACCACTCAGAAGTAGGTACTCACCTTCCTTAAAACATTAACCGATCGATTACCACAAGAGTCGAGACAGACCCAAGGGCCAACAAGAAATACGTTCAGCACACCTGGAGCAGGTGCCTCAGTTACACAAGCCTACCTGAACGAAGAGTCTTATGCTGATTACCATGCAAGAGAAAGGGACCAGGAGCTTCTCAGGGAAAGGAGCCGATCGTCCAACTTTATTACACGTGAAGATCTATAGAGACTCCTCCAAAATCGTGGCAAAGAAAATCCGATGGACGCGCATCGACACCAGCCTCCATATCCACAAGAAGTGCAGCGGATTCCTATTCCCAGGGGATACACCTCCCCTCAATTCACCCTTTACGATGGTACCGGTAATGCTCGTGAACACATCTCTCGATTTTTAGAATCCTTAGGAGAACACGAATACAATCACGTTCTCCGCCTAAAGGAATTCTCCAAATCACTTACGGGGAGAGCCTATATGTGGTACAACAACATCGCACCCGACAGCATATCCAATTGGAGTGAGATGGTCAGCGCATTTTACAAGAAGTACTTCTTTGTATCTGAGAAAGTTACTTTCTCAGACCTGGGGAGAATCTCCCAACGGAACAACGAACATCCAAATGATTTTGTCAAAAGGTTCAGAACACAAGCGTTGGACTACCATGAATCAAATGTCACAGAACGACAGCTGGTGGAATTATGCATCTACGGAATGATACCCATATATCGCGCCCTGCTGGAAAACTTGGGATTCCAGACGTTCTCAGATCTCCATGAAGCAGCCAAACGTTCGGCCACTACCGCCCAGCATTATTGGAAAGACCCAGGATCGTTCGGAGCGACGATTCATGAGATAATCGGGGAAATAGGTGCCTCATCAACAAACAGTATAATACTGGCCCTTCTGTCAGTGTAGTAAGTGAAGGCGGAAAGAGAAAATCTCCAGCGGCGGCGGAACAACTACCCAAACGTGCGGCTCAAATGCATAAAGCTTCGCCTCGAAAGGGAACAGGCAAAGATCCTACGCAGAGCACCGAAGACACAGGCTTCCCGTTTCCGATAAATGAAGTAATGGAACTCTTGGAGGCATGGATTCAGGATGATGCTATCAAGCTACCTCCTATCATACGTCCACCAACTGAGAAATACATGTCAGACCCTAAGTACTGCCATTATCATAGGTTTTTCCACCACCCAACTAAGGATTGCAACAAGTTGAAAGAAATATTCAGGGAAAAGATAGCAGCAGGAGGGCTTTAATTGGGGAATGAAGGAGTTCACAGAGACCCTCTTCCTGTCCGAAGTTGCATGATCTCTGGAGACTCGTGGCGCACATCGCACAATCCATGATGGAACACCTGTGTGAAATCTTGTACATTTCCAAGGTACAACGTCAAGATATATTCATGGCCCTCAACTGTATTGTGTCAGGCATGCGCTTGTACCCAGAAAAAGAAGTCGTTCCAGCATCTCAAGCCTCCTTGGAAGATAGCGCCAACAAAGGAAACTGTGGACTTTTGACCGTCGCCCATTTAAAAGATGTCAAGTTCGATAGCATATTAATCGATACAGCTTCTGAATTCAACATCGTTACTATCAAGACCCTGCAAGCTGCGAAAATCTCAAAGCAGGAGGCTACCCGTGGTCCGATTGTGATCAAGAGCCCAGCAGGAGAGTTTGTGGATGTCTACGGATACATTGACATTGATGTCAAGATCAGTAACACTCCAACACAAGCCAGATTCCATATAATTAAGGAACATCCGGACTACGACATGATTTTGGGGCACCCGTGGGTACATAAGGCGCATTCCTTACCAATCTCAGTACCTGGAAGAATCTCCAACAAGCCAGCTCCGATGATTTCCAACAAACCTTGGAGACTCGAAGACTGCTGGTTGCCTCCATACCAACAACTCACAAGCATAACGCAACTCCCTGGTGAAAGCCCTTCATCCTACGTCAAGAGATTCTGAGCCCAAGTAAGTCTCATTGAACAACCCTCTTTGCAAGTAGTGGATGATTGTCTTGTTGGACCGCAGGGGAATGTTTCACCTGACAGGCGGGCCACCACCAAGATATGTGAATGGAGTGCTGGCCCCTTTAATCGCTTCACCAAAAGTTTGGAAGTAGTCAAGAACGACACGTGTCAGAAGCAAGCTGTTATACCAAGTCCAAATCCGTTTCAAATCGGAGATATGGTAGCAAAGGTAACCACGTTCCAAGTTGGAAACATGGCAGTAAAAATAACTACCCATCCTGATATGCCTGCAAAGGAAGAGGAAGTATTCTTAGTGGAAGATGTTATCTTGGGCAGTTACTGCAAGATCATCAATGCAGACAAACTCGAAGGTGTGGTTGTTCACTCACGATGGCTCAAGCCCTACCTCACTTGAAGACACGACATCACATCTCTAATCCCCCCGGGGGGATTCCTCCAACAGTTTTCCTTTTCACAATATTTGTAATTCCTTCAAAATGATGGCACCGCTTGCCTTCATACTTATTAGGGTTTCAATATTTCTTCAAGTAATCAAGATATCATTCCTTTTATAATTTCTCATAAAATCACACAAAGTTATGAGTCACCCTCAAACCACCATTACCCAGAAAGAAAACCCTAAATCCTCATACCAAACCGGCCTGGTAATATGGGAGGAATAAAACATGTAAAAAGGGGAGGAGGAAGGTATCCTACATGATCTAGTTCAACGGAGCCAGACTCACGTCAGGGGGCACAAGCAGAAAAAATATGCATGTTTTGAAAGCAGCATTAAATAAAACTTTGTTCAAGACAAGCAAGCAAAGAGGAAAGATTCAAACTCACCGCCACTGAGTATAAAAAAAAAATATACAAAGAAGAATAACAGGGAAACTCAATTGCTGGTTGCGTCTTCATCACTGTTGGGATCCACATCTTGTGCCGCTTTCTCTAGAGACGCCTCAATTTCTTCTTCGGTCACAGCAGTTACCGCCTCAACATCTTCAACATGCGTATCTTCTGCACCTTCTACAGAATCCATTGCAACTTTGGAGATCGTGCCAATCACTTTCGGACGTTCAGTCTCATCAGTATCAGGGTCAAGGATTATCACACCACCACGTATTAGGTAATCACACTTCCCATCATCCTCATGACGTTTGTGTTCAACCCTCCGTCTCTTCAACCGAGCCGCAAACCCTTCATCTCTCGAGCTTACTGGTGCTTGTGACGCCTCGCGTTTCCACTTCGCTCGCAACGCTTCTTCATGTATTTGTTTCTCCTCCATATCGATTGCAACTGAAAGAGCACGGATCTGCCCCCTGACAATGGTTAAATGCAAGACAGACATTCCCTGTATGGCATGGCCGACTTCACGAAGTGGCAAATCAATTTTAGCCATCACCTCTTCATGCGCGATAGCTTCTGGTTTATCAACTTCAAAACTTTTTTCTGAAGAAGCTGCAGAGTGATCATCACCAACACCTTTCATGATATACTGCAAAAAAGAGGGGAAGATAAGTTGCGGCGGCACATAAAAATATTCTAATCACAACTATCGCCGATCAATTAAGAAATTAACGTATGGAGCAATACCTGAGATGTTGAAGAAGACGATCGCCTAATGAGAAGAATACAAGAAAACTTCTTTATATGCTTCACGATCCAACAAGATACCTAGGAGAAAAGAAGTCCACCTTTGCCGCTTTCTGAGGATGTTGAGTCGGGATTGTGATCAACAATGTTTATCGAATGCTAGGCATATGAGAAGGCACACAGAAAGAGGAAGACAAAGGTGGATCGACCCACCAAGCTGTACTTCCCCAGCCGATCTTTACCATTGGAAGGATCAACTCAACCGGATCCAAGGCATTTAACACAAATGACATACCTCCTCCCAGGCAACGAGACGATCAACCGAAGCAGGCACAACAAGCCCGATCAAACAGGCACATGCCCCCACATACATATCAAGCAGGCGCAAAAGAGTAACGTTAGTTGAAGCATATACATGGTGGGGTCCACATTCATCTAGGGTTACATGCACAGCTGCCCACAATGCTCGCATCGAGTCCCACCAAAGCGGGCTCTCGACATAGGCAGGCATAGCAAGGACAAGACGACTCATCTCTCCTGCTAACATCAAACTTTATCTCAAAAGTTTTATCTTTATTAGTCACCATCTTATGCCTACCCTGCAATAGTGTAATCATTACATGCTAGGCAGGGGACATAATGTTGATGGTGGATTTCTATTTAAAGGCTAAAATTGTAAAAAGTCAATTTTTGTAAGCTGACGTCCTGCAAAGGATAAAGCTTTCAGGTGATGAATATTTCTCGCCATGATAATTCATTGGATCATGTGCAATCATCCCTGAGAATTAAAACCTACCCAGAGCGGAGCATGTAGCAACCATCCCGATTTTATGTAGGTTTGCAGCATTACTGCCTTAATTAAAGCCTTGTGTTCGGCATGCAAACACCCGTAGGCTACCTGACGGCGGGTTATATTAGCCCCGTTGAATGCAAGACTACCCATGTTAGTCTCACCTATGAAAACAAACTCAAAAATAGGTCTCATCCGTCCAACTTCGCGAGCATAGATGGAGGGTGTAGACATAGATTCAGGGGGTCCTGAGCATGTTACCATGATCACCTCGGACCCACCTTCATGCATGACCGAAAGGTCAAGACCAACTACAGTTGGTCCTTCCAAAACATGCGCTCAAAGTGAGCATGATGCACGGCTAGGGTTCCTTTAATCGTGAACGTCCAACTTCGCAGGCATAGTTGGACGGCTTAGATTATACCCTAAAACAAGTAGTGAAGTGATGATACACCATTGGCGGACCCACTTTCTACATACATGACCGACTCCCTCATAGGCAAGCCGTGGTGCAAGAAACGATTGCCCAAACAAGGCTAGGTTAACGCCTTATGCAGGTTGAGAAGATCCAAAACAATCACGACCATCCTACTTCGCAGGCATAGTTGGATGGATTAGATTGCGCCCAGGGTCATAGAGCAAGCATGTACATGCTCACTGTCGTCCCAAGATGTTGCATACATGGTCGGTCTCCCCAAAGGAGGCGCACGCAGCCCAAAACCGATCGCCCAAAGTGGCCGGTCCAAAATCCTAATTAGGGTTTGCGGCGCATATGTCGCAGAAACATCTCGAGCGTCCATCTTCGCAGGCTTGGATGGAAGGCAAAGATGGAGACTTAGAAAGAACCGAGCATGCTAGCATGACCACCGTGGGCCCGACTTCACGCCTAGATGATCGGCCAAGACCGGAAGTGGTCAAATTCCTCGGTACGTGTGCCCAAAGGTGGAATGTCACGGCCCATCCATAAGTTCTAATCTCGACCACCCGTCTTTTCCACCTAAAGTGAGTGGCTTAGATCAAATCTTTGCAAGTCAAGCAGGCATGGGCGTGAACACCATTGTACCACCTCCATGCAGGGCTGGTCGGTTTCTCCATTGGAACCCTCTAAGCATGCAAACGTTTGGGCCAAAAGAGGCAGCATGCGCGCCTCCCATCCAACGATCGCAAGCAAGGATACGAGCCATCTCGTCCGTCCAACTTTGCAAGCTTGGACGAATGACTTAGGGTACGAATCAACCAGCAAACAAGGTATCACCATGATCACCATCCGTCACTCTTCTTCACACGGTAACCGACCAAGGCATGGCCTATCTATACAGCCTCCAAACGGTCACCTGAAGATGGCTGCATGCGATATTATACCAAGTTCACGATTCACCCTGCACTATTTTCTGTGGGTCCCAAGATCCACACACTCGAGACATTAATCACGTCACAACTTGGGGATACAAACTGGGGTATTGGTCTGGCGGTTTACAGCGTGCATCGTGCAACACGCCATCACAAGATCGTGTCAGGGAAACATGGGCGGTTAGCGGTGATAGGAGAAGTGGGCAAGCAACCGTGTGACACTAGCACACAACTCCACTTCCTCCATAACTCCACTGCCTCCACTTTCCCACGATAGACGTGATGAAGGCTTATCGACTTGTATAAATAGGTTCTCCTCCCTATTTCCAACACAACACAGAAAACCAAGTGTTAATACCATCGTATTCAACACCCAGAGCCTTCCTGCAACATTTGCTAGCCTACTCAACCTTCTGTTAACAAGTCATCAAATAGCCTTCACCTTCATACTCTCAACACCTTCTTCGCTTCCCTCCCTAAGATCAACCTCACATCCTTCACCTGTGACCGAAACAAATCTGGAACGGCCGTGTCTTCGGTTTAGGCAAGAATTGTACAAATTATCTCTCGAATCAAAGTGCTCATCGTGCAACACATTTGTTGAAGGTTTAAATTCACTTCTCATCCACACACACCCAAAATTACCTAAACCTGCAGAAGTAGTTTTCTCCCACAAACAATTTCGTAAGCCAAATGGCATCTTTGTATAACAATATAATCCTCTTGGAGCAAAAATGCAGTATGTTCTTGATCTTCTTCAGCGAGAGGGATTTGATTATATCCTTTATACCCATCCAATGATGATATTCTTGCATTTCCTGCTGCTGATTCAACCATTTGTGGAATATCTGGCAATGGAAAACTATCTTTTGGACATGCCTTGTTTAGATCCGTAAAATCTATGCAAATTCTTATCCCTTTGTTCTTCTTTGGGACCACCACCATGTTTGCAATACATTCTGGATATTTTGCTTGTCTTATAATTCCTGCGTCGAGCATCTTCTGTAGATCTTCTTCTATTTGAGAATGATATGTTGTTGCGATCTTCCTTATTCTTTGCTTAAATAGTCTTATTTTTTTTTTGATTTCTAATTTATGACATGCTATTGATGGGTCTATCCCTGGCATCTCATCCATGTTCCACGCGAAGATATCTGCATATTCTCGCAAAAGATTTATAGTTCTTTCTTCCTCATCTGCCTCCATTCTAGTCCCAATTTTCAGCATTTTAGGTTCTTCTTTACTTCCAATATTTATTTCTTTTGTTGGTTCAGCAGCAGTGTAGCTGGCTTCAGGTTCTCCCATTGGTGTTGGCGTTTTCATAACTCTCGCGAACTCATCTCCTTCTCGCGAAACTTCACTTGGTATCCCTTTTCCTTCTTTTTCCCTTATCATGTAAATTTTAAATTCCTCTTCTTTCTTTGCTTCCCTGTTCAATTTTCTGCGAGCTTTTCGCAGCTTTGGACGTTCTTCACAATTTCTTACTTCAATTTGGTAGCACAATCGCGCGAAATCCACATCTCCTCTAATTTCTCCAATTCCACTAGGCATAGGAAATTTAACACATTGATGTAATGTTAACGCCACAGCCTTGATTGCGTGTATCCACGGTCTTCCCAATATCATATTGTACGGCGATTCCACATCTACCACACATAATGATATTTGTGTTTCAATTTCTCCTAGTGGAATTCGTACCATTATCTCGCCTTTAGGTTTTGTTATAGACTTTCCAAAGCCATGAACATAATACGTTGAGTGAGACATTTATTCATCCTTATATCCCATCTTCTTGAAGGTATGATAAAATATCATGTCTACAGAACTTCTTATGTCTACTAAAGTTCTATTCATAGCCCATTATTCTTCAGATTTTATCGATTTCTCCTTTCTCATTGGTATAGTGGTTACTGTGACCACCAATGGAGATGTATGACTTGAATCTCCTTCTGGTATTTCTGCTGCTGTAAACGTGATTTTTTGTTTTTCCCAATCTTTCAATGATGATATCTTCTCCACTGTCATAATCTTCCTTCCTTCAAAATCCCGTTTATGTATCCTTCCCTTGATATTTTCATGAAATCTATCAATCATTTCTTTTGTTATTACATCACCTTTCAATTTTCTACAAGCCTTTTTGATTCTGATCATTCTTCCTTCAATTTTATCACCGATTTACTTTATGATTTCCCTAATCTTGAACAATTTTTATCTTCTTCTTCGCTTTTTCTTCTATTTTCGTTAATTCATTCCCTGTTTCGGCGCCAAAATGTAGTTGCATGATTTCCCACACTACACCCTTGTCAAGAATCTATGAGAACTAAGTCATAATTGTGGATGAACAACAACACTTTTATTAATTCACTTTCAGGAAGATTTATAAGAAATATTAAAACTCAGAAATACAACTTTATTTCTGGAGTTTCTCTCTCCTCAAAATTCTCTCAGCTCTCAAAAATGCATCATCCCTTCCCTGGATTTAGTTGAACCCTTTATATAGGAAAATACATGGTGGAAGACAGCTAAGATTTCCCCTTAATTCGGATCTACTCTACGATCTCATCGCTATAACTTTAGTCCTCACCATCGCCAACTTTGTAACCGTTGTGAAATAGACTTATTATTCTCATATATCTTCAGTCGTTGACCATTATATCACTCTTTTGTGACACCCGCCAAATGTCGTTGAAGAATCTTGCGACGTTCTCATCAAAGTGTTATTAATACTTGTAGAAATATTTGGGTTTCTCGCAGAAGTGTTGTTTCCATCGCGAGAATATCGTTGTGGCGATATTATGGTACTACAGAGAGCTCGATATTTTCTGTGATGATAGAGTTCGGGTTAAGAGATGGTGTTAATGGACGTGATTATGGAAGTTGAGACTCGAGTGTTTGGATGAAGCTCTGACTACGTTGGTGAACAAAATATGAGAGCTCCAGCCTGTGATAACATGAGATGAGTAAGCTGGGGAGATGGAGTTACGGACAGGGAGAGAGTTAAGTCTGAGTGAAAGATTGTGAGGAGAGATTGTGCTGTCAGTTTTGGAAAACTGACAAGCCATTGATAGTTAAGCTACCAAGTGGGTTGGATCTTGAGTGCGAGCCCAATAGGCTATTGAGCCAAAACATTTTACACGACCAAATTAAGGGTGCGGCTCTTTCAGGCTTGGAGGTGACCTTGGAAAGATACTTTGCACGGGGCGTGATGCACGGGATACAATTCTTAAGGAGGTGCACTTTCCTATTTTAACTAGGTTTCCTATTTTTCTTAAAGAAGAAGTTACAGAACTCTATATATATAGGGAAGCCTAGAGAAAATTTGAGATATCTTCTTCTCACCGTTTTTCTCCCCCTTAGGAGGGAGGACTATCTCTTTTCTATTATTTTTATTGTTAAGGATGAATTCAAAGTTCTAATTGTGAAGCTGAATTATTTACAAGTTTGTTTCAAGTTTTAAATTGATTCATTGTGGATTGTTTTTACTATATCGAAGGTTAATGATTGATTCTTAGATTGATTTGGGTGCGCAACTAGATTAGTCTATTAATCATTCTAATGCTAGTAGAGAGTTGAGTCGATTCGTAATTGTCTCTCATCTCCTACACAAGTAGAAATCGCAAGACCTTGCGGAGGGATTCTGTGTAGCAATTTCGAGTAAAGACAACACCAGTAAGTGGACCGAGCGTACCGAGTTTAACTGCTGGGATCAAACCTAAATTCACAAATCTTAATACGTTCTGGGAATTACATCTTGTAAGCGTACCTCAAGGTGGTTCTTTTGAATAGAATTCGGTAGTCGAGCGCTTCCGTATCCGGTGATATAAGGAGTTTTGGGGATAGCTAAGCATACCCGCTTTCCTACGGTTGGTGATAATTGATTCTAACAAGAGATAAATGGGTACAATGTTGAGTTAACGGTTAGTAACGGTGAAGGATTTCTTCATTATCTTTATCTTATTATCCTTTTTATTCTTATTTTATATTTTCGCCAATTTAGATAACATATCAATTGCATTACTCTTCGTGGGAACGATCCTTACTACCGCTATATTATATTTAATTAATGGGAAATATCTTTTTATTTTGTTGAGTAAACGACGCTCACCAACCATTGTCTGATAAAGTGACTCACCCGGATATTGTTCGACCACTGTCTGATAGAGTGATTCGCCCGGATCTTGCTCGATATGATGCGTGGACATCGTTATCTTCTTGAGGTTGCTCCCTTGAGGTATCGGCTCCAGTGAAATATTTCCGTCATAGAGCATTGATACGTTGCACCAGCATTCTTTAAACCAAATGGCAGTATGGTATAATAAAAATTCCGAGAGGAGTTTGAAAAGTTATCTTACTTGCGTCATGCTAGTACATCCTTATCTGGTTGTAGCCACTACATCCATCCATGGAGGAGAACATGCTGTGTCCGATGGTTGCATCTACTAACATGTCGATGTTAGGTAGAGGAGGATCGTTTTGGGAGCATCAACTGTTCAAGTCTCTGAAGTCTATGAAGCACCTGATCTATCCATTTTCCTCGTGTCTGAACTGTAACTGTTTAACCGACTTGGATCCAGGTATGACATATAGATTATGGGTGACCAATTTTCATCTAAATCCAGCATTTCTTCATATCTCCAAGTGAATATGTCCTGGTACTCTTTGAGAAGTTCCACGAGCTTCGTGCGTTTAACCATACACAAGGTTGAGCAGATGGAGATAGGCCTAGGAGATTCATCAACGATTCAAATCACATCAGTTGGGGAGTTGGTGCTATCTTGGAGCTGTTGTGGAGCATCTAGCACCTGTTCTTGTGGTTTGTTGCTGTTGTAGCATTCCATTGGGTGGAGATGTAATACCCCGATTTCGGAAGTGGTTGGCCGAGTGGAATATAAGTAATGATTTGTCCTTTCTTAACACCGAGGCCTTTTCAGCATAATTGGCTCCAGAGTTGGCATAAAACTCTGCAGTTAAGCGTGCTCGGGCGGGAGTAATCCAGGGATGGGTGACCATCCGGGAAGTTTCTGCTGGATTACCGCAGGGATGCCCGTTGAAAACCCCACACTGCCGGATATCTGCAGTGGATAAGTGGGGATAGTATCGGTGGAGGGACGGGTCATTACAAATGGTATCAGAGCCGACGACGGTTCACCTTCCGAGGGTGGGAAGGTACGCTGGCGGGAATTGTCCAGGTGCTTCTCATGAGGGGCAGGGAACGTCGAAGATCTGGGATTGAAAATATATTCCGGAGCCGAGGACGGCTCCAATTTAAGGTGGTGATATTGTAATACCCCGATTTCGGCAGTGGATGACCGAATGGAATATAAGTAATGATTTGTCATTTCTTAACACCGAGGCCTTTTCAGCTTAATTGGCTCCAGAGTTGGCAAAAAACTCTGCAGTTAAGCGTGCTCGGGCGGGAGCAATCCAGGAATGGGTGACCATCCGGGAATTTTCTGTTGGATTACCGCAGCGATGCCCGTTAAAAACCCCACACTGCCGGATAACCGCAGTGGCTAAGTGGGGACAGTATCGGTGGAGGGACGGGTCATTACAGGAGAGATTGGGTAACAGTCTCCCATGCTAATTGATAATGGCATCGTCGATATACCGTTTTCCCTTTCTGGTCACGACTCGCCACAAAAGTTCATTCCCTCTTCGTGTGAACGTGGGTCGTGGCTTCACAGGATAGAGAAGAATGCTTCGTCAGCAAAGATGCATTATGGGTTTTATCCCTCAATGATGCAAGTCGGTCTTCTTCCTGAATTAAATCCCACGTGGGGAGTGGGATTCAACGAACTTGTCTGATTCTATCCGCAAAACTTCTCCCGTATGTGCTGGTTTGGTTTCCCTCGAAGTCCATCATTGTGGTAGGCTTCCGTACGACCTTGCTTGGGAGAACCTTGGATGTCCTGAGAGTCTTGAGAGTAATAACATTCGAAGACGATCCTCTGTCGATAGGGGTCATCTTGAACTCTGAATCCTTGATGCGTACGGTGACATGTAGGTGTATGCGTGTCGTAACCACAACAAATTAATTAATACTTTACTACCTAATTAAAGTGTAATATAGGGTAGTCAAGGTCGATCCCACGAGGATCAAGAGATTATTAGTTGTAAAATTGTCACAAAAGGGGGGTATTGGTTGTAAAATTTATAAAGCAAAAAAAATAAACAAAGTAATTAAAAGTATAAGTTGAAATCAATGAGAGAGAATAGATCAAGGAATCCTTCTTCGCTGCAAAACAATGATTAAAGTTATGTTCTTTTCCACTTGTTATTAGTCATAGATTATCACCAACCGTAGGATAGCAAGTTCGCTTAGCTAACCTCAAAATTCCTTATTTCACCGAGTAACAAGTCCGCTTAGTTATCAGATTCTATTCAAAAGAACCACCTTGAGGTTCGCTTACAAGATGTAATTCCCGAACGCATTAAAATTTGTGAACTTAGGTTTAGTACTAGTAGTTAGAATCGGTTCGCTTGGTCCACTTTCTAGCGTTGTTTTCACACACAATTGCTCCACGGAATCCCTCCGCAAGGTCTCGTGTTTTCTACTTGTGTAAAGAGTCAAGAAAATATTACGTATTCCCTAACTTTCACTAGCTTTAGATTAAATTAACAAGTCAATTTAGCGTGCACTCCAAACAACCTATCAATCAATCATAAACATTAATATTAGCAAAAATAAACGATAATCATATGAAAAACTTCAAAGTAGAATTGAAACAAAACTCAAATCAAATATTAAGAACTAGGAATTCATCCTCAATCAATAAGAAAATTAGCTACTCATAATTTGGAGTTCACACAATAATAATAATAATAAAGGAAGAAAGAAAAAACTTATTGAAAAGATGATGGTTGCTCCTTCCTCCAATCCTTGTGCACTTTAACTCCTTCTCCAAAGTAGATGTGTGTAAAAAGTTGTAGAGAAATCTCTTATTTATAGGCTTCAATACTCTCCATATCTTTGTAGGAAAAGAATCCTCATTCCAAAAGAACACCACTTTCCCAATTGGAGCCATATTCTAATTTCTAGTCCAATTCTCCAATACTTCCAAGTTTTCATCCAATTCCCACTTCTAATTCTTCACACACATGAGATAAGTCCACCCAAAATTCTGCATTTTTGGTCGCCGGGAAACTGTGTTTTTGGCCGGAAGTTGTTGTCGCCGGCCACCTGAAAATTCTGTCCCGGTGACGGAATATTCCGTCAGTCCAACGTTAGGACTAACGGTCAAACATGTCAAACCGTAAGTCAAACGTTAGTCAAAAGTCAAGGGAGGATGAGGAGTCACTGGATTGGTTTGTCGGACTCGTTTGGAGTTAGCACCGAGTCGACTTCGGAGGAATAAATCATACGAGTTTCCTCTGTTTCTGGGATGAGTTTTCAGATTTTGTCTTAATCGTAGTTTCCCTAACATACATCTATAGTATCAATTGACTCGAGTTTCTAACCATCATCGCTAAAACCCATTCTCGATTCAAACATTGTTTAGCAAACCCTAACATCAACAACACATTTCGGTAACAACAGCGGCTTCAATCCCCTTTTTCCATTCGAACCCATCTTCCGAGATAGTTGGATAACTAGGGGTGAGCATCTCGGACTCATTGCGGATTTGACCCAAACCGCAAGAGTTATGGACCGGAATCGGTTGCATTTTTATCGTTGCGGTTGGGATTTGAAAGAGATTCGACTCGTTAGGGAATTTAGTAAAATCATTAAGGATAGAGGTTCTATATATAATCATCTTTAAATAACCTAATATCATTCGAGTTTTTTTCATCAGATCCTTCAATTCTTCTTAATCATTTTCTTTGAGTTCTAATGAAGATTGAAGAAGGCATCGGGTATCATAATCATTCTCTTGGAATTATGTTTCGATTCCGATAATGCCTAACTTGATTAAATTCAACTTCAACTCTGGATTTTTATTTGAGCATGAAATTATGATTTATTTTGTATCTTCTATAAAAAGTTAGCTTAGATGAAAGCTTTGCATGAATTTTAACTTGTCTGTACTGTCAGGACTATACATCTACTAGTGGATCATTAACTTAGATATTGCGGGAAAGCTCGGATAAAATTTCGGGATGATCGGACCGAGGAAAATGGTAGAAACTTCTGTGTTACAGAGACACATTTTGTAGAACTCTATAACGTGGCGAGACTTTCTAATTAACTTTAACTAAGTGGATTTGTCTAATTTTTGGATATGTGGAACCCATTTCTGTGATTATGGAGCTGTAAAAGTTTCAAAATAAATGGATCATGGGAACCCGGTATTTTTGGATGTTTCAAAATTCTCGATTCACCGAGAAAACAATTATTAAACTGGTGTTTTTTGGCTTTGTTTCACTCATTTAAGCTTGTAAGATTTGTACATTTTGTTACAAAGTGGAAGAAACTCCCAAATAACATCGTGGCGGTGGCGGACAACACATTTCTAAATTTTTAAATCTCTCCCGTAACTTGCTAGTTTCCGAATCGATAATATTTTGCTCGCCCTTGATCAGGAATACCCCGGTTTTTTCCAGTTTTAAACTTATATTTTTGGTTGTTTTACTTTTTTCTTTGACTTTTTCTTTGACTATCTTCCGTACAAGATAGTTTGAAATTCATCTCAACTTAACTCCGTCCGTTGCTCAACTCACTCAAAACCCTTGAAAATCATTGAAACCCACTTTGATTCACGGTACCACCACCTTCACAGATTCGATTTCTTTGTCTCCGTACACAAGCACAATCATCAAATTCGAACGACAATAATCTTCACAAGATAAACCCAAATTCCATCTCAATCTCTCAAACATCAAATGTTTTCAATCAACAAAGAACTCGAATTTTCAGATTCCTCCAAGTTCAAACCCTAGGTCAGCTGCTTTATCTCCTCTGATTCACCTTCACCCATTCAGTCTCTCAATCTCTCGTTTTCATGGCTGTTAACGCAGCTTTGTCTCTGAATTTCTGTTTCTCAATCTCTCGATTTCTCTGTTAGCTTCTCTCTGTTCCATGGCTGTTGCGAATCGATTTGGGGAAAGAAGAGAAATGATTTCTCAAAGTTAGGTTTAGAGTTATAAAGTGGTTTCGGACTCGGGCATGGATCCGGGTACGGGTGTGGGTCTATGGGTTTAGGTTTCAACATCCATGGACATAACCCATCCATTTTACCAACTGATAACAGCACTACGTTTCTGGATAAGGGCTACCCAGTGATGACAGCCCCTAACATGTAGTTACCCCTTAACTTCAGCTGGCCCGTATTTATCACTCCTCTGAGAGAGTTTCCCTTTAACCGTGGCTCGTCTCCCTATAGTGTTTTCCTGGAAAATGACAAATTTGCCCTTTTTGCTAAATTTTGGTGATTTCTCCTTCTTTTCGTCCGTGCGACTCCAGAGTACCTAATAACTCAAAAACACGCGTAAAATACATAATTTACTAGAAAAATAGCAAAGAAAGCATAAACTCTTAGATAGTAAATGAGGTGTATTCTACACCTATCAAATTCCCCCACACTTAGACTTTGCTAGTCCTCGAGCAAATCAAAACTAAAACTCACAACTTCAAAGCGTTCTAGCGTCCCAAGCATCCTAAGAGTTATGAAGACATAGAGTTTCTGCATGCTAGTAATGAGAAGTTAGAAATACTAAAGAACATATTTTCATTCTTAAATGTTGAGTGAGAAATAACCACACCATAATGAGAGAATACGTGTTTGAGAAACGATCAATAAGCATTTCACCTCGACTTCTACCTCACCAAAAGGGTTTTATGATAATTTCACTCAAAAAGACGGCTTTTTTATGGGTCTCACATGTGTGCAGGTAGGAATGAAGAGAGAATTCCTGCAACACGTTGAATGGTAGGAAGGATAACTTCCGAAATTTTGAAAAACACACATCTTTTAACATTTTGAAAAACCATTTTTCTAACGATCTCTAAGAAAGGAAATCAACCACTTATATCGAGGATGAGATTAATTACTTACCTTCACATCCGATTGCCAATTATGATAACACCACTCTCACGGAATCCAATAAAAACGTCTTCCGCTCCTTGTCTTCATCTTCTTGGTCTTCGGCTTCAACTATTGGTGATAAACTCTTTAGCTTCATAAATCCTTAACAATTTGTAACCTTTTTCCTTAACTCCTTGTCGCTTGAAACTTTCTTATAGATTTTTTTCTTCCCCACGGCTTATTCAAAACAAAACAATAATAGATATTTCTCTTGTCTCATATATATATATATCTTTTCTTTTCTTTTCTTTTTCATTTTTCATTTTTCATTTTTTTTTCTTCAATTTTCTTTCATTTTTTTTTATCAAGAGAAACACAATACAAATCAAAAGTGAAAAATAAATTAAACCATGGCCGTGGAAAAGTACTTTACCGCTTGATTCTTCACAACTTGTATCGTCTCGAAATCATAACCTTCAATACTTTTCACCTTTTCTTTTCTTCGCTCTTGTAAATACATCTTAATACTTGGATATAGAATTACCTCATTGCATTGTAAGTCTTCAACATGTAGGTAAAATCTGCTCATTGTATTTTGCTTTACTTGGATATAAAAATTTGCTCTTTTCTTGTTTCATTGTTGCTTGCAAACCTTGAACCTTTTCAACTTCCCTTGTAGATTTTGATATCGCTCCCTTGTTGTTGATGATTATGGTGTTTCTATGGACCCGTTGTTGACGAGAGAGAGAATGGTGCTAACTGCAAATCGAACTACAAGAAGGAGGCTTTCATCATAGACGTCACCCTCATGATTGACAAAAATTAGCACTCAAGAGATCAAAATAGTGCTGAAATTGGGTAGACCCGGAATTAACGTACGGTGACACACACTCAAAAGAAGCTCTTTAGTCATGGAAGAATTTCTGGTCGGTGCCTCACATGATATGAAAATGGGTAGTCTCCACTAATGATTGATCAGCAACTCTAATAATGCACTTCTCCATGCACCAAATTTGCATCACCGGCATGATTAAATCCATTATTTAACACTCTAACAAGCAAGAAATCAAACGTAGTTCCCTAACACTTCCAAGTTCACTTATGTCGGTCAGAATTCTCTATGTAATCATACCTAGAAGCATGTTAGTGACTCTAAAATCTCTAAAAGTTGAAGTTTTATGCAAAAGATTCTGTTTTTTTTTATATGCAAAAATATATGCTTAGCCACTCCCCCACACTTAAACCTTACATTTTCCTTAATGTAATTGAATCGTCCAAGTAAAATCAAGGTGGGAAATCCTAATATGATATGAAACAAGAAATATAAACACACAAAACAAAAAGCAAATAAAAACAAAAGGATAAGAAATACAAAACCGGTGGGCGCTTGTTAAAGTCGACGGCCCGACATAGCTCTTGCTTCATATTACTCCTCTAGAGGGAGCTCATCTCGAAATCCAATCACGTCCACATGCTCCGTTGGAAAGTTCTCATAATATGGCTTCAACCTATGGCCGTTGACTTTCAAGGGTTGTCCTGTTTTTTCACTAACAATTTCAACTGCACCATGATCATAAACATTAGTAACAATAAATGATCCCACCCAACGGGACTTAAGCTTACCCTGAAATAAACGTAAACGAGTATTAAATAAAAGAACTTTTTTCCCCACAACAAAACTTTTCCGAGAAATCATCTTGTCATGAAAAAGCTTGGTCTTTTCCTTGTAAATCCGGGCACTCTCGTAAGCATCATTACGTATCTCCTCTAGCTCATTTAGTTGCAACTTTCTTTGTTTCCCCGCTGCATCATACTCCATGTTGAATTTCTTTATTGCCCAATAAGCCTTATGTTCAAGTTCAACCGGAAGATGACAAGCTTTGCCATAAACCAACCTATATGGAGACATACTAATTGGTGTTTTGTACGCCGTTCTATACGCCCAAAGTGCATCATTGAGCTTAAAGCTCCAATCTTTCCTTGTGGTATTCACCGTTTTCTCAAGGATGGACTTGATTTCACGGTTTAAAATTTCAGCTTGTCCACTAGTTTGTGGATGGTAAGGCGTACCAATCTTGTGTGTTATGTTGTACTTCTTGAGGAGAGCGTGGAAAGACTTCTTGAAATGCGAGCCTCCATCGCTTATCACCACTCTTGGTGTTCCGTGCCTAGTAAATATGTTTTCTCTTACAAAATCACAAACAACTTGAGAATCATTAGTTTTGGTGGCTCTAGCCTCCACCCATTTAGAAACATAATCTACGACAAGAAGTATATAAAAATTTCCATTCGAATTGACAAAAGGGCCCATAAAATCAATTCCCCACACATCAAAAATATCTACGGCGAGAATTGGTGTGAGTGGCATTTGATTTCGAGCACCTAGATTGCCCATTCTTTGACATCTATCACACGATTTACAAAAAACATATGAATCTTCAAACAAGGTGGGCCAATAAAATCCACTTTCAAGAACCTTGAGAGCGGTACGTTTAGAACCAAAATGGCCACCACAAGCAAAAGTATGACAAAAGGAGAGAATGGATTGAAATTCGGAGTTAGGTACGCACCTTCGTATGATTTGATCAACGCCATATTTCCATAAGTATGGTTCATCCCACACATATTGCTTCGCTATCTTCTTAAGCTTCATCTTTTGGAAGTTGGACATTGTGCTAGGTACCTTCCTTGTCACCAAATAATTCACTATATCCGCATACCAAGGTATTGATTCTTCCAAGGAGAAAATTTGTTCGTCCGGAAAGCGGTCTTGTAATGGAAGTTCTTCTTGAGACATAACAAGTCTACTAAGATGATCCGCAACGGTATTATCCACACCTTTCTTATCTCGAATTTCTATGTCGAACTCTTGTAGTAATAGGATCCACCGGATTAGTCTTGGCTTAGCTTCTTTCTTTTTTATTAAGTATCTAAGTGTCGCATGATCAGAATACACAATAACCTTTGTACCCACCAAGTATGATCGAAATTTTTCCAATGCAAACACTATATCCAATAACTCCTTTTCCGTGGTAGAATAGTTGATTTGTGCATCATTGAGGGTCCTAGATGCATAATAGATAACATGGGACAACTTTTCCACTCTTTGACCCAAAAAGGCTCCAACCGCATAATCACTAGCATCACACATTAGTTCAAATGGAATATTCCAATCCGGTGACTTGATAATTGGCGCACTTGTCAACATTTCCTTCAATTTGTCAAAAGCATCCTTGCATTCCTTGTTGAAGTCAAAAGGCACCTCCTTTTGTAGTAACTTGCACATCGGCATGGAGATTTTGGAGAAATCCTTGATAAACCGCCTATAGAAACCTGCATGTCCAAGAAAAGAACGAACTTCCCTCACCGAAGTGGGATATTGTAAGTTTCTTATTAAATATATCTTCGACTTGTCCACTTTGAGCCCTTGAGAGGACACAATGTGACCAAGTACTATGCCATGGTTTACCATAAAATGACATTTCTCCCAATTAAGAACAAGGTTAGTGTATATGCATCGTTTAAGAACTATTTCAAGGTTGTTTAAACAAATATCAAAAGAATTGCCATAAACACTAAAGTCGTCCATAAATACCTCAATAATGCGCTCCACGTAATCCGAGAATATACTTACCATGCATCTTTGGAAAGTAGCCGGTGCATTGCAAATACCAAACGGCATCCTCCTATACGCAAACGTTCCAAACGGACAAGTGAAAGTGGTCTTCTCTTGGTCCTCCGGTGCAATCACAATTTGGTTGTATCCCGAATAACCGTCCAAGAAACAATAAAACAAACGCCCTGCTAACCGCTCCAACATTTGATCAATGAAAGGTAAAGGAAAGAGATCCTTTCGGGTTGCAGAATTAAGCTTTCTATAATCAATGCACACTCTCCAACCGGTTTGAACTCTTGTAGGAACAAGTTCATTGTCTTGATTTCAAATAACCGTAACACCGGACTTCTTTGGCACCACTTGTACCGGACTTACCCACTTGCTATCGGAAATTGGGTAGATCACCCCCGGACTTAACAATTTGAGTATCTCTTTCTTCACAACCTCCATCATGGGAGGATTAATCCTACGTTGAGCATCACATATCGGCTTCACGTTCTCTTCCATTAGAATCCTATGCATGCATATGGATGGACTAATGCCTTTGATGTCCGCAATTGTCCAACCAATAGCCGTTTTGTGCTCTTTCAAGACTCTAAGCAAACGGTCTTCTTGTACCGGTGTGAGGTTCTTTGAAATAATCACTGGAAGCTCATCTCCATCTCCTAAAAATGCATACTTCAAATGGTCCGGAAGTGGCTTCAACTCTAGCTTAGGCGCCTTCACAATAGATGGTACAAGTAATTCATCATTCACGGGTAAAGAGATATAGGAAACATTACCCTTATCTTCTTGTAATGCCGTCAAAGCACCACACGTCTCCACCAATTCCGTGGAAATTTCAACATCCAAGTTAGACACGCCGTGGACGTTTAATTCAATGCTCTTTTGCAACACCACATCAAGTTCGTTCTTTCGATTCAATTCTACCATTTGTTGCGCTAATGAACCAACCACATCAATGGAGTAAGGGGAATGCACATCACTTGGGTAGCGCATGGCTTCAAATATGTTGAAGTGTATTACTTCCTTGTCGAATTCCATAGTGAGTGTACCCTTGTCCACATCAATCTTCGTCTTTGCGGTCTTCATAAATGGCCTCCCAAGAAGTAGAGAAGTAGACGAACGATTCTCATTATTGTCCATATCCACCACAAATAAATCCACCGAAAAAATTAACTCATTCACTTGCAGGAGAACGTCTTCTACAAGTCCCTTTGGATAGATGTTAGATTTGTTTGCGCATATGGATTAGGAGCAGCAGCTTTCTTGTTTGCATAGCTAAAGTTGGGATGATCCTTCCAACCGGGATTGTAAGTATTGGAATATGGATCGTACCTTGGCCTTGGATTTGGATATAAAGCATTTACTTGTTCGGTTTCATCATCCAGAATAATTACAGCGGCCAACTGTTGCACTACCCTCTCTATGTTGTTCAACAGTTGATCGGATTGTGAAGACGAGTCACTAACCTCATGCACCAACTTAACCATTGAATCACCTCTTGCATAGAATTGTTGCGAGTTTGCCGCCATACTTTCAATCAACTCGGTAGCTTCGGCCACCGTCTTGTTCACTAGTGCACCACCACCGGCGGCATCAAGAAGATATCTATCACTTGTTTGGAGACCTTCATAGAAGTATTGGATTATCATGGCGTCACTAAATTGATGGTGTGGACAACTTGACACCAATATCTTGTATCGATCCCAACATTCATATAATGACTCTCCCACATGTTGCTTGATCCCGCAAATTTATTTGCGAATTTGAGTAGCCTTTGATGCGGGAAAATATCTTTCGAGGAAAATTTTCTTCATCCCATTCCATGTTGTGATACTTCCGGAAGGCAAATAGTATAACCATTCCTTAGCATTGCCCGCCAAAGAGAACGGAAAAGCTTTCAACATTGATCCATCCGCATTAGTATTCGGTGGAAGCATGGCCGTGACTATGGTGTTGAAGTCCATAAGATGTTTGTTTGGGTCTTCATTCACCATGCCATGGAACTTTGGTAATTCTCTAATCAACCCCGGCTTGATCTCGAAAGTTGAGTTAGTTTGGATACACCATTGTTGTGTATCGATCTTGTGAGAAGCTAGGTCCTTGAGTGTACGATCACCCATTGCTTCTTCTTCTATGTCCGAATCTGTGAATTCACTTGATGTAGAACGAGGAAGCGGAGTGTTAACCGCTCGAATAAAGTCTCTTAGTTGAGTGCCGGATCGAAGACGTATTCTAATTGGACTCGGTCTTCCCCCTTGAAGCATTCACCAAATATATAGTACCTACAGCAAGGTTCACAAAACTAAGTTAGATACGGTATAGAATCTAACAAAGCAAGAATAATGCAAAAAGAAAAAAATAAAAACAACTAAAATCGCCCGTTGCTCCCCGGCAATGACGCCAAAATTTGTATGTGTGTCGTAACCACAACAAATTAATTAATACTTTACTACCTAATTAAAGTGTAATATAGGGTAGTCAAGGTCGATCCCACGAGGAGCAAGAGATTATTAGTTGTAAAATTGTCACAAAATGGGGGTATTGGTTGTAAAATTTATAAAGCAAAAGAAATAAACAAAGTAATTAAAAGTATAAGTTGAAATCAATGAGAGAGAATAGATCAAGGAATCCTTCTTCGCTGCAAAACAATGATTAAAGTTATGTTCTTTTCCACTTGTTATTAGTCATAAATTATCACCAACCGTAGGATAGCAGGTTCGCTTAGCTAACCTCAAAATTCCTTATTTCACCAAGTAACAAGTCCGCTTAGTTATCAGATTCTATTCAAAAGAACCATCTTCAGGTTCGCTTACAAGATGTAATTCCCCGAACGCATTAAAATTTGTGAACTTAGGTTTAGTACTAGTAGTTAGACTCGGTTCGCTTGGTCCACTTTCTAGAGTTGTTTTCACACACAATTGCTCCACGGAATCCCTCCGCAAGGTCTCGTGTTTTCTACTTGTGTAAAGAGTCAAGAAACTATTACGTATTCCCTAACTTTCACTAGCTTTAGATTAAATTATCAAGTCAATTTAGCGTGCACTCCAAACAACCTATCAATCAATCATAAACATTAATATTAGCAAAAACAAACGATAATCATATGAAAAACTTCAAAGTAGAATTGAAACAAAACTCAAATCAAATATTAAGAACTAGGAATTCATCCTCAATCAATAAGAAAATTAGCTACTCATAATTTGGAGTTCACACAATAATAATAATAAAGGAAGAAAGAAAAAACTTATTGAAAAGATGATGGTTGCTCATTCCTCCAATCCTTGTGCACTTTAACTCCTTCTCCAAAGTAGATGTGTGTAAAAAGTTGTAGAGAACTCTCTTATTTATAGGCTTCAATACTCTCCATATCTTTGTAGGAAAAGAATCCTCATTCCAAAAGAACACCACTTTCCCAATTGGAGCCATATTCCAATTTCTAGTCCAATTCTCCAATACTTCCAAGTTTTCATCCAATTCCCACTTCTAAGTCTTCACACACATGAGATAAGTACACCCAAAATTCTGCATTTTTGGTCGCCAGAAAACTGTGTTTTTGGCCGGAAGTTGGCCGGAATTTGTTGCCGCAGGCCACCTGAAAATTCTGTCCCGGTGACGGAATATTCCGTCAGTCCACCGTTAGGACTAACGGTCAAACAGGTCAAACCAAAAGTCATACGTTAGTCAAAAGTCAAGGGAGGGGAGTCAGCTGGCGAGTTAGCTTTCTGATTCTGTGCTGAGTCATCTTAATCGTCTGAGTCACTGCACTGGATCGGTTGTCGGACTCATTCTGGATCGGTCTCGGACTCATCTGAATCGTTCATCGCTGCACCGAGTCGACTCGTCGGAGGAATAAATCAGACAGAGTTTCCTTTGTTTCAGGGCATTTCTCAGGCCAGTTTTCAGGCCATTTTTGTCTTCAATTCCTGTAGTTTCCCTAACATACATCTATAGTATCAATTGTAGTGCTTCACTGCCTTCTATCTGAGTTTCTAACCATCATCAGCTAAAACCCATTCTCGATTCAAACATCACCAGCGTTTAGCAAAACCTAACATCAACAACACATTTCTTTAAATCTCTCCCTTTAATTTCCTCAACAGCGGCTTCAATCCCCTTTTCCATTCGAACCCATCTTCTGAGATAGTTGAAATTCATCTCAACTTATCTCGTAACTCACCAAAACCCTTGAAAATTATTGAAACCCACTTTGATTCACGGTACCACCACCTTCACAGATTCGATTTCTTTGTCTCCGTACACATCACAATCATCAAATTTGAACGACAATAATCTTCACAGTAAACCCAAATTCCATCTCAATCTCTCAAACATCAAATGTTTTCAATCAACAGCAACTCGAATTTTCACCGATTCCTCCAAGTTCAAACCCTAGGTCAGCTGCTTTATCTCCTCTGATTCACCTTCACCTATTCAGTCTCTCAATCTCTCGTTTTCATGGCTGTTAACGCAGCTTTGTCTCTGAATTTCTGTTTCTCAATCTCTCGATTTATCTGTTAGCTTCTCTCTGTTCCATGGCTCCTGCGAATCGATTTGGGGAAAGAAGAGAAATGATTTCTCAAAGTTAGGTTTAGAGTTATAAAGTGGTTTCAGATTCGGGCATGGATACGGGTACGGGTGTGGGTCTATGGGTTTAGGTTTCAACATCCATGGACATAACCCATCCATTTTACCAACTGATAACAGCACTACGTTTCTGGATAAGGGCTACCCAGTGATGACATCCCCTAACATGTAGTTACCCCTTAACTTCAGCTGGCCCGTATTTAGCACTCCTCTGAGAGAGTTACCCTTTAACCGTGGCTCGTCTCTCGATAGTGTTTTCCTAGAAAATGATAAATTTGCCCTTTTTGCTCAATTTTGGTGATTTCTCCTTATTTTCGTCTGTGCGACTCCAGAGTACCTAATAACTCAAAAACACGCGTAAAATACATAATTTAATAGAAAAATAGTAAAGAAAGCATAAACTCTTAGATAGTAAATTAGGTGTATTCTACACCTATCAATAGGGCACGGTTGTGACCTTCCTTTGGTTGATTGCAGCAAAACGTCTCCGCACGCTGATTCTTCTAGAGGTGTGAAAGTTCGCATAAACATTTCACTAGAAAAACCGCTTCCCGATCCACCGGCCTCTGGTTCATGGTGAAAAAACTATTGACTCTGGGAGGATCGTTATGAGGATCAGTCCCCAGTGTTGGAGTATCCATGACAGGACCGCTCATATATGATGTCACTTATTTGATCAGGTCCATGTAGGTCCACGCCGCTGAAGTACCTTTTCCGGTGCGTTGAATGCTTTCCTTTTTGGCTCCATGGGCTGTCGCGGCTCTTGTGGCAATCGATCAGTTAATGTCTTAAGAAAAGTGAGTACCTCTTTCTGAGTTGCGGCCATATCCATTTGAGTCTTATCAAGAACTTCATGCTTCTCCATCAAGTCTGCAATGGTAATGGGAGATGGTCATCCTATCGTCCCTCCAGCTCCTCGTCCTAATGAAGGAGTGGAAGTTGTCGCTCTGGTGACTACCGGAGGTGTTACACTTGATGAGATGTCGGGATTTGTGGATGCTCTGGCTCTGGTGATGGGAGGCGTTACACCTACTGGAATATCTCCTACTCCGCTAGCGTTGGTGATAGAAGTAACGGATCCACGAGATGTATTGACCACGACATCTCCACTGATAGGTACATCGATATCGGGAGTGTTATCCACACTAGATCCATCAGAATTGATTGTTGATCAATACCTGAGTTCCGCCATCTTAAAATGAATTACGAATTGAATTGGTCCTAAGATCTACCCTTTTAGAAATTGATAAAATTGAATCGGATTTCGAAGAAATTTACTTTACAACCGAGAGATTAACCTCCCGCTGTAGTCGCCAATTGTTTATGGGTGAAAACTATTCCTGTCGGTTTTGGTAATTTGGGGTGTGTGGATAAGGAATGAATCTAAACCTTAAACAAATGCACTGCACGGTGAGTGTTTGTAGATTCGAGAAATTAATATGTGCAAATCCGGCCTAAACCAAGAATGGCCGTTCCAGACTTGTTTCGGTCACAAAGTGAAGGAAATTGGGTTGATTTTAGGGAGGGAAGCGAAGAAGGTGTTGAAATTGTGAAGGTGTTGGCGACTTGTATTAGAAAGCTGAACTGGCTTGCAGGATGTAAGCTATCAGTTCCGGTGTTTGAATACGATTGTATCAACACTTGCCACTGTTGTCTTGTTCTTGTTTGAAAAATAGGATGGAGAACCTATTTATACAAGTCTTTTAGCCTAACCCTCGTATCTCGTGGGAAGTGGAGAAAGTGAAGTGATGGAGTAGTGGAGTAATGTGTTAGTGTCACACAACCAGTCTTGCCCACTTCTCCCATCATCACTAACCATCCATGACTTCATGACACGTTCTTGTGATGGCGCGTTGTGCGCTGCACGCTGTAAACCGCCAGACCAATACCCCAGTATGTATCCCCCAGTTTGTGACATGATTGATATCTCAAGCGTATGGATCGTGGGACCCACATAAATTAGCATGTAATGCTAGATTAAATAACTACGTTATTTAGGAAGTTGATACTTGTGAAGTATCGTGCGCATTCTATGCAGGTACTGCATCGAGTGTATCCAGCATGTATAAAACATCGATGTTTGAGCATCTCAAAGTAGCCTCATATCCAGACTACTTCATGTGATGGTTCGGAGGTTGAGCAAGAAAGTCCTTCCTTGACCGACCACATGGTGTGGTAGAGTGACGGATGGTGATCACCATGACGCCGCACTGACCAATTAACTCCTGACCAGGGATGTATAACCAAGCCGGTGAAGTTGGACGGACGAGATGATCTTTGAGACACTCATCTGCGACCGTTGGTGAAATTAGGGTTTTGGAGGAGGTGCGCAAACACCACTCTTCAGCCTGATCGAATCCAAGATTGGGATACGATTTTGGTTGGCCGATCGTACATGTGTGTAGATGGCATGACGGTGTAGGCGCCCATACCTATTGTCTCACGAAAGTGTGATCTGGGCCACTAAATTCTTCTGGCGAAGTTGAGTGGTTGAGATCAATTTACGACAGAAAACTGGTGCCGCAAAAGCCGCACATCGTGCCAACTTTGGGCGCGCATTCTAAGATGACCAATCTTGGTCGGTCTTGGATGATTGGTATGGCGTGTAGGTGGTAGGCTGATGTTCACGCCTATACTTGACTTTCCCATGAAAACGTGATCTTAGCCACTCAAATTGTCCGGCGAAGTTGAGCGGTCGAGATTAGTTTGTAATTGGGAAGTGTGACCAGGCTAGTTTGGGCGTGCGATTTGGGATAACCAGGCATGGTATGCCTTGCACGATCAGGTGAAGGGATATTTGGGCCCACGGTGGTCATGTTGGTATGACCGAACCTGCTTAATATAATCTTGGACCCTTTATTCGTGCAAGAGAAAATGGACGCTCGTGATGTTAAAAACCCTAATTTTGGGTTTCACGGCCGTGCGTCATGCTCTGTTCGGGCGCACGAATTGGAATGACCAACCATGGTTGGTCCTGACCGATTGATCAGGTATGTATGCGGGCCCATGATGATTGTGTTGACATGCTCTGGGCCCTTTGAATCTACATCTACACCCTCTATCTATACCTGTGAAGATGGATGGTTGAGACTGTTTTGCGACACATGTAATGTGCCGCAAACCCTAATTTAGGGTTTTCCGTGCATACTGCTCTGTCTTGGACATTTTGGCAAGATATGCCAATCTTTTGGTGAGGCCGACCATGCGGGTCCCGCGTTGGTTCGGTAGTGAATATTCCAATACCTGCTTGGGGTCATGGATCTGATCTGAGCTATCCAATTCATGCTGGTGAAGTTGGATGGTCATGATCGTTTCTGAAACTGACATGGTCAGTACAGATTTGAATATGCTCAATCGGGCTAGTATAGCACACCGAGAGTAATATGCTCAATCGTGCTAGTATAGCACACCGAGAGTTGCATCATGTACGGGTATTTCATACATGCTTCATTATAATGCTTGGAGGTTCGTGTTGCTCTACTGAGAACAACACTCAGTCGTCATGCCGCACTGATAATGAGTACATGAAATACAAGGCTGGTTATGCATTAATTAATAATGTTGTATTTAATTCACAGACTGGGATTGTTGCCACGTGTTCCATTCTAGGTGAACTAGTAAAGTGAAGAAGTATTCATCACTTATTAATGGTTTTATCCTTTACAAGATGTTAGCGCATAATTTTTTAGCTTTTACAATTTTAGCCTTAAATGAAAATCCACCATCAACACAAGCCAATTATTACAATTGTACTCGTACGATAGAAATAGCAAGATCAAATCACACAACTATAAGAAAAGTATTATCGGTCTGGCTTCACAATCCCAATGAAGTTTTTAAGTCGTTAACCCGAATTTATAGAGAAAACTCAAGGGTTAATGGAGATCGACTCTCGCTTAGAGAAAACTAGTATCACACAAGAAAGGTGTGTGGGGATTAGTTTTTTCAATGGCTAGAGTTCTCCTTATATAGTCTTTCAAATCAGGGTTTGCAATCAATGTTAGATTAGTAACAAAGCATTCAATATTCACCGTTAGATGAAAACCTGATTAGATACAAGCTAATATCTCTCAACCGTTAGATCGAAAATTTAGCTTGTCATACACACATGTACTTGATGTTTTTAGTTTGTGTAACTGTACCCAAACGTGTACAATGGTTGGTTCAATATTAGTCAACCAAATGGTTAGACAAATGATAACTTTCACATCAACCATATTCTTTTTTACCATAACTAGTCCAAATGACTCAAATGAACTAGTTAAAGAGTTGTTCAATTGCTATGAGATATCATGTACTACAAGAGACACAATTGAATCAAAAGCGATATGATTCACTCGAATCATTAATCGTGAACTATAAAGCCACGGTTTGCAAAATCATTCCTTAGTAATTTAGGATAAGTTCACGAACAACGTTTTCAGACATAACCTCTTGAGTTTGCGGACTCAAGCTAACCGGTTGAAGTTAATAAACTCCGGTAGAATTTCTCGGGATGAGAACTTCCGTCAGTTCGCGGACTGCACCTGAACTTTAACTTCAGCAGATATTCTCGGGTTCGAGAACTTACGCCAGTTCGCGGACTGAGTTGCTGCTCACATTCCGGTTCCACTTGATCAACAAAGTTCGCAAACTTCGGTTCAAGTGTTAAGGACTTATACATATATGTGTTGCCACAATAATGTTTATATCCCACAATGGTTATATAGTCTAAACTCTCATTTCAATCATTGAAACATTCTCAGAGGACGTCATATAGTTGTTATTCACGAACTAGTTTTCGTCAGAGCAATTTACAAAGTGATTGAAACATAACATGACTTTCGTCACTAGGCAAAAATGAACTTGGCTAAAGCTAAAGCTTTACCAACACCCATTTCGATAAATAGATAAGTGAGATATACTCAGCTTGAAATATCACATGTGCATATTCTTAGTCTATATAGTAAAACGACTTTTATCTTAAGATAGGAGATATAGTAGATATACTTTTGAGTGATAGATAAGTTCAAGTCTCCACATACATTTTAGTCGATGAAGATCCACTGGTTCCTTGAGTAGTCCTTCGTCTTGTATGATGATCACCATGGAGTTCTTGAGCTCAACTACACTTTCTATCCTAGTCCGAGACCTTATCTATAGTAGACTAGAAATCAAGACTATATAGTTTTGATCACTAAGATTGACAAACATGCTTGAGATAGCAACGCATGCGAGTTTGACCGAGCAGTGCTCTAACAATCTCCCCCTTTGTCAATTTTAGTGGCAAAACTATTAATACATATGGAATACAAAAATTATATAGGTAGCTCCTATTCCACATGCCTAATCTTCAACAATACTTGAAATCTTCTTCACTTCCAAGTAGTCCAATGATCCCAAAGGTTGTAAGTTTAGTATCATCGTGGTTGAAAATCCGTAGCTGTAACAATGAGAAAAGCATTGGTTCTCAATCATTGTTATACAATGTCATAGTATTATTACACAGCGTCAAAGTCCAATTGCATCACAACTTCAACAACAATACTATGGGGATACTTCACTCCCCCTTAGTCAATACTTCATCTCACATGGAAACCACTCCCCCTTGCATAATGATCCGAAAACCATATGTATTTGTAGTGTGAACTACAATTAATTCTCCCCCTTTTTGTCAATAAAATTAGCATAGGTACAAGAACGGGATCCTAATGAAATTTCCGTAAGAGACATTTCATGACCAAAGGTAAATGTTCTATCATCTTGTTTAGATGCAATCATAAAGCCAAGGCTAAATGCATTCATCAAGGAGTTTATAAAGATACAAGATAACCCCTAAAAATTCCACAGCCGCACTCCCCACAAAGATTTGGAAATTAAGCGCAAGTTCAAAAGAACTCTCCCCCATAAGATGTCATTCCCTAAGGAACAACAAGAGCGACCTTAATTTCATGAGAAAAGATGGATTTCTTTAGACTCAACAAATTGCATACAAGTATGAATTTGGAATCCAAAATATTCAATCATATTAACCAAAGCGAACCAAGATTAATTTGACTAAATATGCTCAACACAAGTAAACTTATGGAGACTTAATTCATCACTTAGATTATTCACAAAAGAACCCATAAATATTCTAACCGGATTACATAATTAAACTAATCACAAGGTAATCAATTCAATTGTACACACTCGACATGAGAAAAATCTATGGAGTGCTAACTAAATAATCACACAAGATGATTGATTAGTTCATTTGGGCTCAACATAAGAGATTATGGAACCCCGACTAAGATTATCATAGGAAATGACAACCTTAAACGTACATGTACTCAACATGAGAGAACTTATGGAATACAAACTAAATAACCACACAATTTGATTAATTTAGTTCTTAATGCTCAACATATAGCATCTCATGGAACAACCAACCATGCCAATAAGAAATCGACTTAGTTGTATCGTGCTCAACATGAGATACACAATGGAACCTTCACGGTAATACATAATAATATGGAATAATTAAGCTCTATACCGTGGATACCAAAAACAAGGACCTATTCTATTTTTCCATCACAAAGTGACATAATAGAGTTTATCCTTGAATCACAAAAGATTTTAACCTATCTTACATCAATAATTGACAATATAGGCTTAACTTTTGTGTTTTGCCAAAAGTACATTCATTCCTTTATCAATATTTGCATACCAATACGTGAACGACTTTACTTTTGACAAAATATGGGACAATAAAGTTCACGGACATAAACACACATATCCCACCAAAATATTGCAATATATAAAACCATAAGGATTAATACTGCAACCATCATCTTCCAAATAACTTTAGAATTTAAACCAATAAATCTAAAAACAAGAAGATGAAATCATTGGATATAGCTATGTGTAATCACAATCATGGCTATTCCAAAACACTAGTTATTATTCTAAATAAAACAGAAAACATAAAAGATTTACTAGACATGCTAAGCTCAATTATATAAGTAGAACCCGATCATAAACTAAAGTTCACGGTTGACAGTTTCATGGGTTTCAACATCTTTGAGCTTGTGATTCTCATCAACTTCTTCTTCCAAGAAGATATCCTTGTTGAGAAGTTCTTTAACACGGGTTTTCATGAGAACCAGGTCATACTTAACCTTTTTCAACTCAGTTCTTACCACATCAAGACACTTCATTGTATCAACAAGTTGTTGCTTAGCCTTCTCAAATTCCTTTAGGAAGTCGAGAACTACATCCGAAGAAATCTCTTCAATCTCTTCTATATCCGTAAGTGAATCAAAATATTGAGGAAGAGAACCTTCAATTTCAACACGAGTTTCCTTCTCTTTATCGAGTTCGCAATATACCGCCTTATCGATGACATCTTTAGTCAAATCTGATGAGCACGAAGAAGAAGAAGCCATTGATAACATGAAACCTAGAGTAATAAGAGTAACTCAATAGGATAGATATATAAAGAAAAACTCGAGAGATTTTGGGTTACGAGATAGGTTTAAGGGATAACTCGAACCGTACGTGTGCCCGTAGGATGGTTTTTCACAAAGCTCTACATGGAAAAAGAAAACACTTTTATTTTTATTTTTTTCAAAGAAGGTTTTGACTAAGTATATCAAAAACAAAAAAATACTCACGAACCAGTGTTTGACCAATTATCCTTCTAAAAAAGATAAGAGATTAGCTAGATAATCAGAGTCACTTAGTTATGGAGTATACCTATTCAATTCTCCCATAACTAGGATTTTTTTATGTGAGATATTCAACCTTATGATTACTTTACACAAGTATGAGCCTTTAGCTCATCAAATGAACATCGTTCCTTTTTATCCTTCTGTCTCTGATATGTGCTCTTTCTAGTGAGATTAGACACTGATTAATTATCTTTCTTATCAAAAGGACTAAATCTAGGGCCTCTTGCAATAGGATCAAGAGAATCAGAATGGATAGGAATCCATTTTCTAGATTTAGATTTATTAGAAACATCCTTATAAGTACAGGAAATGTTCTTATTAATACTGCAAAAAAGAATTTCTAGAAAGAACTTTATCCCTGTGATGATATCTAGAGTAGAGATCATTCTCATAAGGTTTCTGATTTCTTATGCGCCTACGATTCACTGCTTTAGTCAAATGACTATCTGTTCCATTGACAATGAAGAAAAGCAAATTACGAAGCTTAGAAATTTGTTTTCTTATTGCAAAACAGTGGATAACATAGTGATTATGTTTCCCACAAAAAGTACAGGTTCGTAGAGGAGAAGCAATAATTGGAACTTGTTTTAACTTCATAGCCATATGAGAAGATTGGAAGTTATGAAAACTTTTCTTGACACAATATTCTTCTGGAGAACATTTCTTCATATATGGTAATTCCCGAGAATTAGTCACAGAAAAATTTCTCCTTAGGACAGAGTTTTCCTTTTCCAAGGATTTACAATGTTCATGGGCTAGAGTAAGAGATGCACAAAGTTTCTCTTTTTCAGCATGAAGTTTGTTGAGATCTAATGAATGAGTCTCGATCAAACATTTTTCTCTAATTGAGTCCTCTTTAACAACTTCCTCAAGAGTACTAATATTTTCCTGTTGTAGAGTAGTTTCTTGTAGAAGTTTATCAATGTTCTTAGAGAAGGACTTTATGATATTATAGAGATTGCATTCTCGATTAAGAGACTTTTCAAATTCATCAATAAGCTGATCATGATCATTAAAATCAATATCTTCAGATGTATGTTTTGAAATTCTGGTGAGTTCCTTTTCAGCTTCTGCCACAGTGTCACATGCCTCATGAGAGGAAGAAATGTCAATATCACATTGAACATTCTTTCTACCTCGGGATTCAGAAGAATCAACTAAGGAATAATCCTTTGAGGTGTTTCCAAAACACTTGACATGGTCAAAAGCTTTATGAGACATTTTGGTATGCGCAACAGAGATTCTATCCACAGATTCAGATTGCCACAAACACAGACTTGTAAGGTCTTGAGTGTGTTTGCCTGATCTGATACCAATTGAAAATGCGGGGGTCCAACAACCTCACCCAATATTTCGATTAACAATCTGTATGGAAAACTCCGAGTTGTTTTCTAGAGAATCTACAAGACTCAATCAATAGAAAATATCTCAAGGAGTTATTATCTCAATCTCTCGATTTGATTTACTCAAGAAAATAAGATTCGCGAGTCTAATCAAAGAGAGATAACTTGGATGGTACCAAGTGTCAATCGATTTGAATCAACAACCAATAAGGTAGGATATTCTAATCAATTGAACAACGCACAACCTGTATTATTTCAACTATATAAAAATATAATACGAAAAAGAAATAACACAGACACCAGAATTTTGTTAACGAGGAAACCACAAATGCAGAAAAACCCCGGGACCTAGTCCATATTAAACATACACTGTATTAAGCCGCTAAAGACACTAGCCTACTCCAAATTAACTTCGGCCTGGACTGTAGTTGAACCCCAACCAATCTCACACTGATCCAAGGTACAATTATGCTCCTATGCCTCTGATCCCAGCAGGATAATACGCACACGATTCCCTTAGCTGATCTCACCCACAACCAAGAGTTGCTACGACCCAAAGTCGAAGACTTTAGAAAATAAATTTGGCTCAACAGAAAAGTCTACAAGTAATAGATAAATTCGTCTCCCACTCCGTATTTTGATAAATCAAGGTGAACAGGAACCAATCGATAAAACCAGACTTATATTCCCGAACAACAGCTCAGTTTCATCAATCACCTCATAGTAAACTTAATCGACGCAGTGAAGAAGATTATTGAGGAATCACAAACGATGAGACGAAGATGTTTGTGACTACTTTTATCTTATCTATCTGAGATAGAAATCTCAACCTAATTATTACAATTGAACTGGTATGATAGAAATATCAAGATCAAATCACACAACTACAAGAAAAGTAGTATCGGTCTGGCTTCACAATCCCAATAAAGCCTTTAAGTCGTTAACCCGAATTTAGAGAGAAAACTCAAGGGTTAATGGAGATCGACTCTAGCTTAGAGAAAACTATTATCACATAAGAAAGGTGTGTGGGGATTAGTTTTTCCAATGGCTAGAGTTCTTCTTATATAGTATTTCAAATTAGGGTTTGCAATAAATGTTAGCTTAGTAACAAAACATTAAATATTCACCGTTAGATGAAAACCTGATTAGATACAAGCTAATATCTCTCAACCGTTAGATCGAAAACTTAGCTTGTCATACACACATGTACTTGACGTTTTGAGTTTGTGTAAACTGTACCCAAACGTGTGCAATGGTTGGTTCAATATTAGTCAACCAAATGGTTAGCCAAATGATAACTTTCATACCAACCATATTCTTCTTTACCATAACTAGTCCAAATGACTCAAATGAACTAGTTAGAGAGTTGTTCAATTGCTATGAGATCTCAAGTATTACAAGAGACACAATTGAATCAAAAATGATGTGATTCACTCGAATCATTAATCATGAACTATAAAGTCAAGGTTTGCAAAATCATTCCTTAGTTATTTAAGATAAGTTCACGAACAACGTTTTCAGAAATAACCTCTTGAGTTCACGGACTCAAGCTAACCGGTTGAAGTTAATAAACTCCAGCAGAATTTCTCGGGATGAGAACTTCCGTCAGTTCACGGACTGGGTTCGCGGACTGCACCTGAGCTTCAACTTCAGCAGATATTCTCGGGTTCGAGAACTTACGCGAGTTCATGACCGCACCGAGCTTCAACTTCAGAGATATTCTCGGGTTCGAGAACTTATGCCGTCATGAACCGGGTTCGCATGACTGAGTTGCTTCTCACGTTCCGGTTCCACTTGATCAACAATGTTCGCAAACTTCGGTTCAAGTGTTAAGGACTTATACATATATGTGTTTCCACAACAATGTTTATATCCCACAACAGTTATATAGTCTAAACTCTCATTTCAATCATTGAAACATTCTCAGAGGACGTCATATAGTTGTTATTCAATAACTAGTTTTCGTCAGAGCAATTTCCAAAGTGATTGAAACATAACATGACTTTTGTCACTAGGCAAAGATGAACTTGGCTAAAGCGAAATCTTTACCAACACCCATTTCAAGAAATAGAAAAGCGAGATATACTCAACTCGAAATGTCACATGTGCATATTCTTAGTCTATATAGTAAAATGACTTTTGTCTCAAGATAGGAGATAGAGTAGATAGACTTTTGAGTGATAGATAAGTTCAAGTCTCCATATACCTTTTAGTCGATGAAGATCCACTGGTTCCTTGAGTAGTCCTTCGTCTTGTATGATGATCGCCATGGAGCTCTTGAGCTCAACTACACTTTCTATCCTAGTCCGAGACCTTAGCTATAGTAGACTAGAAATCAAGACTATATAGTTTTGATCACTAAGATTGACAAACATGCTTGAGATAGCAACGCATGCGAGTTTGACCGAGCAGTGCTCTAACATATTTCTCATTAGAGCGATTTCCAAAATAATTGAAACATAACATGACTTTTGTCACTAGGTAAAGATGAACTTGGCTAAAGCGAAAGCTTTACCAACACATATTTCAAGAAATAGATAAGCGAGATATACTCAGCTAGAAATATCAATCTTAGTCTATATAGTAATACGACTTTTGTCTCAAGATAAGAGATAGAGTAGATAGACTTTTGAGTGATAGATAAGTTCAAGTCTCCACATACCTTTTAGTCGATGAATATCCACTGGTTATTTGAGTAGTCCTTCGTCTTGTATGATGATCGCCATGGAGTTCTTGAGCTCAACTACACTTTATATCCTAGTCTGAGACCTTAGCTATAGTAGACGAGAAATCAAGACTTTATAGTTTTCATCACTAACATTGACAAACATGTTTGAGATAGCAACGCATGCTAGTTCGACCGAGCAATGCTCTAATAATGTTATAATAGTCGTTAGACATAAGAATCGACTATCGTCATCAAAGCTATTTCAAGATTGAAACGTCATCATGACTTTCGTCACGGGTAAAGATAAACTTGGCTAAAGAAAAAAGCTTCCACATATATATATATTATAAAAAGAAGTGGTGTTTGTGTAGACTTATATATCCGACCCTTGATTTCTTCATCCCACGGCGCGGATCGATTCGTTATATGTCCTATATAGACGTCCATCCGTTCCCTTGTGATTTAATTATTTTGGACGGCGTAGATTATGCCGTGTACCAAACCTAATATCAAGCTAGACATGGTTCGGACCTTGGCTTTGCCTAATCTCAAACTATGCATTATTCCTTATGTGGCTCTAACGAACAAGCACATTTTTGGAAAAAATAGGGGTTTCCTTATGTGACTCGGTTTCCTAATTCAAAGTGTTTCCTTATGTGACTCGGTTTCCTAATTCAAAATGTTTACGTACGCTAAATACTCATTCTCATTATCTATAGCAGAAAAAGACAATTACAAGTCTGCATTGTTTTAACACCATATATCAGTTTATGCATTGTTTTAACACCATATATCAGTTTATGTACAAAACGGTAGGTCCACCAATCAAACCATGAGCTGGATTTGGAGAATCGCCTGATCGGATACAACAACAACCATATACTTTGGTCGATGCTAATGGTTGGGGATGTAATCTCCGACCACTGTGCCACCATCTATGATTTACTCAATCACGAAGAAAATTTGAATATCAATTGTGATGGTTAAAAAGCATATAGGCCCATTTGTAACAAAAGCGTATTTTTTGTAAAATAAATCTTAATCATCGATTTTTAATTGTCATTTAATTTTCCTTAATGTCGTGTATTGAAAGAATTTAAGGAGCTACGGTCGGGGCTGTAAGTCATGGCTAATCTGACACTACCAACAAAAATTAGGACATGTTTGAGAGGCCACGGCCGGGACTGTAAGCCCCGGCTAATCTGAAACGACCAACAAAACATAAGAACATGTTCACCATATATACATATATATATCTATGACTCACGGGGTCACCACCATATATACATATATATCTGCGAAGCTTTCCATATATATAATAAACTACCCTACATAGGAGCAGCTCATTATTCATATTCACGACTTCGAATGTATATTATGTAAAATATTAAAAAAATAACATTTTGAGCCAGAGAAAAAGAGAGATTGATGAGTAATAACAATCAAGTAGTAAATGGATGAGGAGGATCATGAGGCAGAGGATGATTTGGTGCCTGCACTTCCACCTGGTTACCGTTTCTACCCTGGGTAATATGTGTAGGTTGCTTAGCAACAAGAGTGGGAGTACAAGAGTGTATGATTGTGTCTTAAACTAACGGGTGTGTTCTTAACTCAAATAACATTTGATTTCGGCCATCCAGCGACTCGGATAGATAGTTGGCGAGGTTTCCATCCGCCTGTCCGTTCTTGACGTATAATTTTGAGAGATACTTACATCGGTTTGTTTGTGAGATAATTTATTTTTAGTGGGAATGTTATTTATGCCCCTACTATCCATGGGTCATGCACAAACACCCTTATCCATTTATGTGTTTACCCCTAATGGCATAATTGATATTTACTTTAAAAAAACAAAAAACTGATAATTCCATATTTAGCCTTCCTCATTCACTTTCTTTCTTCTTCACTTCTGATAACAAAGAAGAAATCGCATTCCTCCCACCACCGTTATCTCCATCGCTCCCACCACCACCACCACAATTTTTATTACCGCAGCACAACTAACACCACCACCTTTGTCACGTTCGCTACTAATATGAGAAGATCTGTCATGATTTGTGTTCTATTTCAATTGATTTCTAAACGAGATTCATAAATTTATTTGTTCAGATTTAGATTTCGGTTTCGAGTTGCCGATTCAGATTTGTTCTTTTTTATGTTTTCGATAACTAATTCATGAACCAGATTCAGAGATCAATTCGAGTTGTAGATTCAGATTTCAGAGACATCGATTTGGTATGTATGATTTTCAATTAATTTTAAAGAAATTAATTGAATCGACAAGTCGATTTGGTATTTTGGTTGCAGAGTTTTCTGAAAATTTGATTTGTGTTGATTTAATTAATTTTAAAGAAATTTTCGATTTAATTGAGATCGAGATTGTTGATTCAGAAATTGATAGAAGAAATCAATGTTCTGGTGATGTTTTCGAGTTGAATCTCATGATTTTTAGAAAACGGGTGTTGCTGTTGAAGTTGTATTGGTGATGATAGCGGTGGTAGAGGATATATATCAAATCTCTATTGGTTAATTCACTCAATGGGTATTTTTAGGTTAATTTCATATTATTAATATTAATTTGTGATGCAAAATGGTTTCTTTACAATCTGGAAGGGTTTTCTATACTGTGATTTGTACATCATATGGTATATTAATTTCATGTTCTAGATATTTTATTTTTAATGTATATTCTTGATGTCATGGTGGTGGCGACATGTGTTGTTGGTGGTGGATGTTGCGGCACCGGTGGTGGATTTGTGTTGCACTTGACTATACGTCACACCAAAGAAGGTACAAACGGTGATCAGTGACTGAGATTGTGGACTAAATGGTGATTTGTGACTGAGTTTGTGGACTGAATGGTATTGGTGTTTCTATCAAAGAAGGTAAAAATGGGTCTGGTGGTTTGATTGCAATTGGAAATGTTTGTTATGGTTTGAATACAGATATATTGATTTGTGGTTTGAATACAGATTTGGATATCAATGGTGATAAACTGATAATAATGGTGGTCTTGGGCTGCTGTTACATTTGGTTGTTTTGCATCAACCTAATAAGTCATGTTTTTGTAGTCTAAATTGCATTAATCTAACTTCTAATCTCATAATTATATGCATAATATTATTGTGTTTTGTCTACCTAATAAGACTGAACTGGACTACTTATCATTAGGTGACGGACATGAGAGCTAATTCGGGCACGACGATAGCTTGTTTGGTTGCGACATCAATGTCTGCTCTAGTAATGTTAGTACCTTCTGACATCTTCGAATTTTGGAACCTATCTACGTTTTTCTTTATTGTCATTGTTGTACGCAGTTAGATTATCCAAATAACAGAATATCCTAAAAAAATCAGCAGTAATAATTTTCTTATATGATAGTTTACAACTGTTAATTCAATGATATCAGTGTTCAGAATACCTCTCAGTGAGTACATAAATGACAAATGCCATAGTTGTAAATCACCAACGGATGATTAGGACCCAACACAGTAGCTAATAAGCTAATCTGGTGGGCTCTGCATCAGGAAACTAATTAATTGGTAATACTGTAGTCTAGTACAGGTTGGTTGGTTAAAGAATAAAGATCTTGTCGTTATTTCAATTCATAGCAACAAAAGTACTCTAGTTAACAACTAACTGTGCTTTGTAAGTGACTTAGATTTTAGGGAAAAGTTAAGACTTTTTTTTTTAAGTTTGACAACTGAAGCACATATCGATGCAGGCAGAGAGCTTGCAGAGGGGAAATATAGGGAGATTGTTATTGGTTCTTTCGAAATAACTATCCATTTATTATTAATTGTTTATCATTCATCTTTTGCATCTCTGTATGTATGACCATGGATTCATAGATCCCATGATTGTGTCAATTCTTGTGTAGCATTCTTTATGTATCATTGAGGTACTTACTGAAAATGGATACATTGCTAGTGCATATGTTGCGTTCAGGCTCTGCGAATTGTTGATACTATCTTGTACATGACTTTCATGGAGTTGATAAGGATATGGCTAGCCAGTTTATATTTGAATTCTCTTTCATTTTCTTTCAGGTATTCTCTCTCTTGAATGCATTATTTATTGATCCTGAGTCTATCTAGTTTGCTCAATTTCGTTTTTGGACTCTAAATTTTAGGGATAAATAGAGAAAGTCACTTTCACTTTTGGAGGCATCTTGAGCTAGTTGATTCCAGATTTAGAGGCAAATTGAGAAAGTTTCTTTCACTTTTGGAGGCAACTTGAGCTAGTTGACCCAATTTTTTGAGTAACATGTGAAATTATCTTTAGCGGCCAGTTGATAAACGCTTGAAAATGAATGCAGGGCAATGGATTATGGAGCTTCTGAAGTGCAGTTGGTAGCAGATGTTGGCTCATATTACAGTAGATGAATCAGTCATTGATGCTCTTCTGTTTTGAATACTTGGAAATGAATGCAGCAGTAAGTAATTATCCCGTCCCATTTTTCCGATGAAACATTACAAACAATTAACTATTAAATAACTTCTTGAATGCTAAAAGCTTTGGTCTTGTTTATCACAGTTCTTCTTTCAATTTTTGTATCTATTGGGTTTAGATTTTAGGATGTTCTGTTTATATGAAACTTGTTGTTGTTGAAATTACGTCTCTATGTCTCGTCGATAGAACCAAATTCTTTAGAAGCTTTGTTTGAGTGACTTTTGTGTTTACATTTTTGTGCTTTGCTTCTTGCGAAGTGATTTTAGGTTGTGAAGGAGATAGTTTGTTGGTTGAAATGTTTCATCTATATTACTAATTATCTGTTTATTCTATTGAATGTGATGTGATGTGATTTTGGTATGTTGTTTTGTATTGACGAATCTGTGGTGCAATGGTAGCACAACTGAATATATATCAGGAGATGTGTGTTCGACTCACACCAGGTTCATCATTTTTGTATAATTTTTCTTTTTGGAGACAACTAGTGATAGTCGCCTCCATATTTGGAGACAACTTGGGCTAGTTGCTTTCACCTTTGAAGACAACTTGAACTAGTTGTCGTTGATTCGGAGATAACTTGAGCTAGTTTCCTCCATTTTGTTTTGCAACTTATTCCTGTACACTATTTATTGGAGACAACTTAAGCTAGTTGCCTCCACTTTTAGAGACAACTTGAACTGGTTGCCTCCTATATTGACATTATTTATTGGAGACAACTTGAGATAGTCGCCTCCTATATGGACACAACTTCAGCAAGTTGACTCCACATGGTAGTGGTGGTCGTCGGTGGAGGTGGGTGTCGGTTATTGGCGGCGGTGGACAGTGGTGGTGGTCGGAGGTGACGGTGGTGGACAGTGGTGGTGGTTGGCGGTGGTGGACAGTGGTGGTGGTTGGCGGTGTTGGTGGACAGTGGTGGTGGTTGGCGGTGTTGGTGGACAGTGGTGGTGGTTGGCGGCGGTGGTGGTGGTCGATAGTGGTGGTTGGCAGCGGCGGTGGTGATTGGCGGTGGACAGTGGTGGTGGTTGGCGGTGGACAATAGATGTAGTCTTTTTTTTCCTTGTTTTTAAATAGTGGTTAGTGGTTTTGTATATATACTATATAAAGGAGGGTATTTTAGTAATGTATTAGGTTTAGGGGTATTTGTAAAGTTCATAAGGGTATTTTTGCAAGGGGTCTTATAGTAGGGGTATATAGATAATGTTCCTTTATTTTTAATTAATTATTTTGGACGCATAGATTATACTACGGTCGGGGAAAAAGCTAGCCCTAACCTACCCATAGCTGATTATGATGCATATATTCACGACCACACCTAACCCTTGCTGTCGTTAGGATAATTAAAGTTTAGGAACCAAACGGATTTCCTAATTTTACTCGATTTCCCTATTATTTTTATTCGGTTTACATAATTTTCTCTTTTCTCTCATAGTCTATCCCATTCATAGTCTATCCCATTTGAAGCTTAGGTACAAGAACACATGCATGCAATTCATACTTATACGTACATACCGTATATTTGCTTTTACACATGTCTTATTCTGACTACGGTACGGTAGCCAAGATAACTTCGTTAGCATTAGTGTATATTCAAACATTAGAGCTCAATAAGCAAGTAGAGTTTGTTTTACAAGGCAGACTTGGTCTATATTGTATGCCACTAGAATGAGCCATACAAAAAGTAACTTATACGTAGTTGTAAATGTCCGCTAATTTGACACGACCAACAAAACACTAGGGTATGTTCAAGGGACACGGCGGGGGCAGTTAGTCCCAGCTAATTTTACACGACCAACAAAACACTAGGGCATGCTCAAGGGTCCATAGCCGGAGCTGTAAGCCCCGGCTAATTTTACATGACCAACAAAACACTAGGGCATGTTCAAGGGGCCACGGCCGAGGCTGTAAGACTCGGCTAATTTGACACGACCAACAAAACACTAGGGCATGCTCAAGGGTCCATGGCCGGGGCTGTAAGCCCCGGCTAATTTGACACGACCACAAAACTCTAGGGTTGCATGCCCCAACTAACTTATAGGCTTGATGTGTGATAGTTCTAATCTAATTAGTTTTGTTAATGACTAAATTTTGTGAAAGAATACTGACCAGCCGACCAAACAACAAAATAAATCGAAAAAGGTTGAGCCTCGGCCGTAGTCCGGGGTGATACCTAGTATATTTATAGAAATATGTTAGCGAGTTAAACTCAGCTCAAAACAATAAATTGTTTCACATATTCAAAAATTACCCAACATAATATGTGCGCCCCAATTATTTTGCAATCCTCACCGCATTTACTAGGGCTTCTTGGTGAGGATGCACTTTCAACACAATCAGGTTGTGTCGAGGTGAACAAAATCTTTCTCACCACAGGTATTAGAAACAAAATCATGCTTAGACTCTTGGAATTTAACAACTTCCTTGAAACTTTCAATAACTGTTCTAGACCTTTTTAAGATGTTATCCCTTGTCAAACTCTTGTCTGGGAGATCTTTCTTAACAGTACTCGTTGCTTTATTAATCTTCTTTGGTACCCATTTCTGAGCAGCTTTTGGAGCAACGTATTTCTTTTTCTCCCCAATATGATTATGAAACTTCTTGGAGGGAATAATGAAAGAACGGGTATTATGAGACTCAGTTTTTCTCCAGTTTGGAACATCAGATCTTGTCATCTTAACAGAATCAAATTTGGTTTTATCTCGTTTAAGAAATATTCAATTCCCTTGCAAGTGACCTGGTTTTCCACAATAAAAACAATGTTTAGTAGAATGGAAAAAGTTATATTTAGTATTACCTGAATGTATATGTGCTTGGTTTGGAATTTGACATGATTTCCTCTTTTCGTCATCGGCAGTTGGTAGAGATACTTCACTTTTGTCAACCGTGGAAGGTTTTTGTTGAGAAGAAGTTTTAGCTCTGACAAATTTTACCTCTTTGCAAATACTAGGAGTGTTTATTCCTTCATAGCCCAATCCTCGTGTATCACAATGAATTCTACATGCTCCCAATATTGAGGTTAATTTATCTGAGCTGCGATATCTAGACAAACTCTCTTTTAAGCTCGAGTTTTCTTCTTCCAACATTTTGACCTTTTCAAGCGCAATAACTAGATCATTCTTAGATGATTCATATTGAACTTTGAGATCTTCTTATTCCGAATCAAATAACAAGTTCATCTTAATATTTTCCAAGTTATTTAGCTCTGCTTGAAGAGTAATTTCCCGATCTCGACCTTCGAAAATTTCTTCTTTAAGCTTTCGTATTTCGTTGAGATAATCTCTTGCACCAATAGAATCAAGATGGTCTTGCAAGTATTTATTCCGACTACGAAGTCTGTCATATTTAACTTTCTCACTGAAAATGGTGCTTTTAGCTTCCGAAAGTTTCTGATGACATTCCTTAAGAAGATTATTAGCAACTGGATCTACATGGAACACTTCTTCGTCAGAATCAGAATCAGTATCCGAAAGAATTTTTCCCGAAGCTAATATAACCTCTCCTACGTACTCTTGGTGATCACAATATTTGGGTCCATCATCAAGAGTAGGCAAAGCAGCTGCATATGCAGATTGTCTATGGTTCCATCTAGGACATACTGAAGAAATATGCCCAAAACCATGACAGTTATAGCATTGTACATCATCATTAGGAGATGTTTTAACTTTAGAAAGACTCTTTTCCCCATCTCTCAAGAGTTTCTAAATTGTCGTGGAGTAACATCCTTAGTATCTGGCGAACCAGATTTATCCTTAGAGGATTTAGAATTGTTTGCAGCTTTAAGAGAAATCATCTCTTTTCTATATGCGTGTTCATTATCAAAGATCTTTAACTTTCTAACAAGAGTATTTCTGGAGAGTGTAGAAATATCGTTTGCTTCTTCAATAGCAAGTTTCTTAGACTCGTATCTTGATGGTAGAGACCTGAGAATTTTGCACACAATAACTTTCTCTGGAATAGTTCTTCCTAATGAATATGAGGCGTTAACTATTTGAGAAAGTCTTTGGTTAAACTCATCAAAGGTTTCATCATCAGACATGCGAAGGTTTTCCCAGTCAGATGCTAGGTTTTGAAACCTCGCTTCTTTCTCTGCGGCATTCCCTTCAAATACGGTTTCTAAGATATCCCAAGCATCTTTAGATTTATTACACGTAGTAACATGGTGGTGAAGATCTGGGGTAATGGCATGGATGATATCATTTAATCCTTCATAATTTTGCTTTGCAACAAGAATCTCAAGATCACTATATTCACCAATATCCTTTGCAACAGTTACACCGTCTACTGTAACTAATGGAGGATTATAGACATTAACAATACGAACCCATGATTGAAAATCTCGCACTTGAATTAAAGAACGCATATCAATTTTCCACCATAAATAGTTCATGCCATCAAAGACTGGTGGTACGTTTATAGAGATAACACTTCTGTCCATAACAATCAGATTGCTTCAAACACAGACTTATGAGGTCTTAGTGTGTTTTCCTGCTCTGATACCAATTGAAAAAGCGGGGGTCTAACAACCACACCCAATAATTCGTTTGGAAATCTGTATGGACTATACTTCCATAATATTCCGAGAGTGAAAACTCAATCAAAGAATAATACTAAAGAGTTTATCTCTTACTCAACACAAGCAATGGTTAAACAGAAGCAAGTCCGTAAACCTAATTTTAGAGTGAAGTTCTTAAACCAAAATCTTTTATGTTAATCACAACCTATTCAATATCCATCGTGTATAAACCTCTTTAAGCAACAATCACTAAAGGAATATTTCAACACGGTATCCACTTGAAACAAGGTTACTCCGGACTAGTCTAACAATGTGAAAATAACAAAATCAAGTGTTCAAGATCAATCCAGTCTTATCCAACAAACAAGGTCGAATTTAACAACTATGATTGATTAACGTACAACCTGTATTATTTCAATTATATAAATAAAATATAATGTGGAAAAAAAATAACACAAACGCCAGAAATTTTGTTAACGAGGAAATCGCAAATGCAGAAAAACCCCGGACCTAGTCCAGAATAAACACACACTGATTATAAGCTGTTACACCAATTTTCTACTACCTATTCGGACTAGATGTAATACCTTCTTCAGCTGTATTCTTATAGAACTCCTAGAAGAACACCGATTCTCTTTAGGAACTCTTCTCGTAAATCTTCTAGTAGAACCTGATGATATTTATCAATGATGTTGTAGTAATTAGGTTCGTGAGACTTCTGAAAGCAATGGATTTTAGATTTAATAAAACTTAAAAGTAAAGAAAACTTAGATCAAAATTGATTTCAAGATAAGAGAAAATAACCAAGACACTGATTCCACTATTACACATGAATAAATTGTGGTAAATACCCAAAACTCTAATTATCTTTTAAGTCCTTTTTTTCTTAATTCACAAATAATCAAGCAAATTCTCAACAATTAATTGTATCCCCTAAGCATAGATTATCTTAATACAAAGCATAACCTATCTAATTGAATCACAACTAATGAAAAAAATTATGCAAACAATTAAAAACTCTGCAAAAGCAGTGATTGAGTGAATTATAAATTATAAATTAGAGAAAATAAATAATTACCACTTAGTCATGCATAAATAGCTTCCTCATTGCCTTGGTTATGGGAGAATTAGCCGCTCATCATGTTGGAAACACGCTCAAAATTCATTATTATTGCTCAAAGGGTGTGTACAAAGATGAAAATGGGAGAAATATAATGAAAATCGGGTTTGTAACAGTTATATTTGTTACAAACCGAACTGTTGCAAAGAACGTTACAAAAACATCGTCACTGTAACTGTTACTATACGACCCTCAGTATGTGTCGCAAACACTGTTGAAGAACGACTGCTTTGGCTGGTCTTTTCTTCGTGTTCTTCAGGAATTCAGCAGCAGCAACAGCAGGTTTCTCTGGTGATCGGTTTTTTCGCTCTCTTCTGCTCCTAAATTCTCCCAAACTCTCCGTAAACCTTCTCTGAGTCCCCAGTACCCTATATATACTCAACAGGGCCAAAATATCTCACCATAAACTCTCTTTATTCGGCAGTGATGGGTAATATTCTCGGAATATTTTTTTTTATATTTTCTTCCCTGATTTCTTTCTACACGTATCTGCAGCTGTCTAACCTTCCTTAATTATCTTTTTCACGCTCCTGGTTGTTGCTCGAGTCAACAAACATGCACATCACACGTTCAAAACTCTCCAAACTCATGCAAACCCGTGAAAAGCTTTTCTCGTGCACAAGTTGCCATGATTTCTTCTCGTGATTTATCTAGCCAATTTGAACCAATTCCGACGACCATACCATGCATGTTACGCTTAAACAGGCCTTCCCACAAAATTCCAGCCATTGAATCTCATCACAGCTCCTCCAAATTCGAAGCAGCAACTCTGCACTTTTCAAATTTATTTTTCCCGCCATTTTTGTTCTTCACGAGAAAGAAGGTGGTTAGCCCTTATCCAATGTCTTGGGTGCCGAATAACCAATAGGTGCCCCTTAGTAATTGGGTTACCCCTTATCCAAAGTGGGAGTCCGAATAGCAAATGTCTTACGGGGGGTGTTCCGAACAGCTTTTCGAGCCAAATTTTGCAACAATCTTTATTTCCAAAAAATACCTACAAACACACAAAATACCATAATAAGGACAAAAAAGAGTACTAACAATACGAAACATTGAGGACAAATTAGACACATAAATGCGTCTATCAAATACCCCCAAACTTATTATTTGATAGTCCCGAGCAAATCTAATCTAGAGAATAAAATTACTGCACTTAGCACGTGCAGCAAGCCGTTAAACCGCTAGGTGGCCCTAGTGGCGGAGTGTCATCTCCGGAGGGTTTACCAGAGGTGTACCCACAAAACCTTTACTCCAGACCCTAGCTATCTACGCAGAACCTTGGAAGGAACTAAATAATCTCCTTGGTTGGCATACTTATTGACTACAGGAGGAAGTACCCTGATGCGAAATCCCAATTGATGTACACGAGTTTGCACTCAAGCATACTAAAATTCATATAAAGTGACAGAGCTCTACTCAGATAGTTTTTGGACATCATAAAACGGAGTCAACCTATCACATAGATTAAGAAGAGAAAAACCTGGATGATGTTAGCTAGGGTGAACCTATCCTAACGGACTGAGATACTGGTCTTGGACTAATATCAACACACTGGCATATACAAGGGGACCAGTGGTGGATAATCCTAACTCTAGGTCAACTCAGCTGGCATATACAAGGGTACAAGTGGTTGACTTTATTGTATTTATTCCATTTGGTCTAGTGGCCTGGTCTCAATTTATTTATTTGTTGATATCTCAGCCACTCTATTTCACCCTAGCAATGGTAAAAAGAAAAATAAAAGAAGTGATCAGGATTCTTTCGATGTTTCCATCACGAGGATATGGTGAAACTACCATGTTATGTTTTCTAACACCTGAGCTATGTGCTTTTATGAATAGACTCTTTAGATGTTTCCATCTAATCAGATTGGTTCCTCAACTCCTACAACCAAAATGCTTCCATCCACTTAGATTGGTTAGTGCCATCCTTAATAAACATAAATTTCTAGGCTCTGGAGTTTATTTATTGCAACTAAAAGCTAACAAAAAGTTTCTTCCCCACCCCCAAACTTAAATCTAACATTGTCCTCAATGTTTCTAATAAAAGAGCAAAAGTAAAGTAACATGAGGAATCAGCAAAGAGAGAAGTTGGAAAGATAGTACCTGGGTGAAGAGAGAAATCAAAAACTAATATACAACATACAATCGCCTCGATGGTCAATCAAGGGTAAACAGGGTCCTCCAGAGGGACCTCCTCAACATCACCTGTAGGAAAGGGCTCTAAAAAGGGTTTCAATCTCTGACCGTTAACCTTCGAAGAACTACTACCATCCGGTGTCTCGATCTCACTAGCTCCATGAGGAAAGACAGTGCGAACAATAAAAGGACCCGTCCACCGAGAACGTAGCTTCCCAGGGAAAAGATGCAAGAGGGTATCATAGAGAAGAAATTTTTGACCTGGAGAAAATGACTTCCGTAAAATATTTCTATCATGCACAAGTTTCATTTTGTTCTTATACTCCTTCGCACTATCGTAAGCATTCATACGAATCTCGTCCAACTCATTGAGTTGGAGTTTTCCCTGGGCTCCTGCATTTTCAAGTGAAAAATTTAGCTGCTTAACAGCCTAATAAGCTCTATGTTCTAACTCAACAGGTAAATGACATGCCTTGCCATAAACAAGCCGGTAAGGCAACATTCCAATGGGGGTCTTAAACGCAGTACGGTAACCCCATAAGGCATCAGTAAGCCTAGACGACCAGACTTTCCGATTAGGATTAACTGTTTTCTCTAATATACGTTTTATCTCCCTATTGGAAACCTCTACCTGACCACTAGTCTGTGGATGATACAGGGTGGCTACCTTATGTGTAATACCATATTTCTTCATCAAAAGCTTAAAAGGTCCATTACAAAAGTGCGACCCTCCATCACTAATTATAGCTCGCGGTGTACCAAAACGTGTAAGTATATTATTTTTCAAGAACTCAATCACAACCCTATGGTCATTGGTTTTACACGCAACCACCTAAATCCACTTAGAGGCATAGTCTACGGCGACAAGGATGTACAAGTTACCAAAAGAATTAGGAAAGGGATCCATAAAGTCAATACCCCACACATCAAAGACCTCAACAACTAAAATAGGGTTCAAGGGCATCATGTTCCTACGGGAAATAGTTCCTAATTTCTGGAAATGCTCACAAGTAACACAGTAACTGTGGGAGTCTTTAAACAACGAAGGCCAATAGAATCCACATTGAAATATCTTAGCAGCAGTCTTCTTAGCACTAAAGTGACCCCCACAAGCATGATCATGACAAAAGGAAATAATACTGGACTGGTCACTCTCAGGTATACATCTCCTAATAATCTGGTCTGGACAATACTTAAACAAATAAGGATCATCCCAAAAGAAGTGTTTAACCTCGACTAAAAACCTAGAACGATCTTGTTTACCCCAATGTTGGGGCATTCGACCAGTAACAAGATAGTTCACTATATTCGCATACCAAGGTGATTGGGAAACAGAGAACAATTGTTCATCAGGAAAGCTGTCCCTTATATGAAGGGAATCATCAGGGGAACTAAAAATTAGCCTAGATAAATGGTTTGCTACTACATTTTCTGCACCCTTTTTGTCTCTAATGTCTGGGCAAAATTCTTGTAATAAAAGGATCCACCTAAACAATCTAGGTTTGGTATCCTTCTTAGACAAAAGGTATTTCAAAGCAGCATGATCAGTATAGATTACGATCTTAGAACCTAAGAGGTAAGATCTAAACTTGTCTAAGACAAACACAATGGCCAACAGTTCCTTCTCGGTAGTGGTATAGTTCATCTGGGCCTCATTCAGAGTTTTTCTAGCATAGTAAATCACATGAAGTAATTTGTTTTCTCGCTGACCTAGCACAACACCAATAGCATAATCTGAAGCATCGCACATGATCTCAAAGGGTAGGTTCCAGTTAGGTGCCTGGACTATGAGGGCGGTAGTGAGTAAAGACTTAAGCTTCTCAAAAGCCTCTAAAAAAACACCATCAAAGACAAACTTAGCATCTTTTGCAAGCAAATTTCAAAGAGGTCTAGAAATTAAGCTAAAATCCTTAATGAATCGACGATAAAAACATGCATGCCCTAAGAACGACCTAATATCTTTTACGATTTTTGGGACCGGTAAAGTTTTTATAAGGTCAACTTTGTCTCTATCCACCTCTATACCCTTCGAAGATACGATATGCCCTAGAAATATTCCTGAACGAACCATGAAATGACATTTCTCCCAATTAAGCACTAAATTCTTTTCCTTACACCTAGTCAAAACTAATGACAAATGATGCAAGAACTCATCGAAAGACGAACCAAACACTGAAAAATCATCCATAAAGACCTCTAAGAACCGTTCTACCATGTCAGAAAATACGCTCAACATACAACGCTGAAAGGTCGCAGGGGCATTACATAGCCCGAAAGGTGTGCGTCTATACGCAAAGGTACCAAAGGGACAGGTAAAAGTGGTTTTGTCTTGGTCTTCTGGGGCAATAGGAACCTAATTATAGCCGCAGAATCCATCTAAAAAGCAAAAATGGCTACGGCTAGCTAATCTTTCTAGCATTTGGTCGATGAAGGGAAGGGGAAAGTGGTCCTTCCTAGTGACCTTGTTCAATTTTATATAGTCAATACAGACATGCCAACCCGTGGTCATTCGGGTTGGGATTAACTCATTGTTATCATTTTGGACTATAATAATACCAGATTTCTTGGGAACAACCTGAACGGGGCTGACCCACTTACTGTATGAAATGGGGTAGATAATGCCTGCATCTAAGAGCTTAAGAACCTCGGTTCGAACTACTTCTTTCATATTAGGGTTCAGTCTTCATTGCATCTCCCTAGAAGGTTTGGTATCTTCCTCTAAATAAATCTGATGCATACAAACAGTAGGACTTATACCCTTAATGTCTGTTATGGTCCACCCTAAAGCTTCCTTGTTATTCTGAAGGACGGTTACTAGCCTAATTTCCTGATCAATATCCAAGTCGGATGCTATAATCACAGGTAAAGTTTCAGATGGGCCTAAAAACACATACTTCAAGGTATCTGGTAATGGTTTAAGGTCCAATTTAGGAGGCTTTTCCAACGAAGGAACTGGGGTAGACTCAGAAACGGGTAGAGGTTCGAACTTTGGTTTCCATCCATTACTAGTGTCTATCAAAGGGGTTGAATCTAACAAAGCATTCACCTCATTAATTACATCATCATCATCAAAATCAATCCCAAAGTGAGCTAGGCATTTCTCTAATGGATCTTCAATCAAAGTGTTTGGTAATGACTCCTCGAATAATGTTCCTATCATGTTCACCTCTTCTATGCTCGAGTCATCTAGTTCAGAGGGTAGCTTACTAATATTAAAGACGTTCATCTCAATAGTCATATTACCAAAAGACAAATTCATAATACCAGTTCGACAGTTAATGATCGCATTGGATGTAGCTAAAAATGGGCGACCTAAAATTACCGGTATCTGGTTCTCTGGGTCAGGGACAGGTTGGGTATCTAGGATAACAAAATCCACTGGATAAATAAACTTGTCAACCTCTATAAGAACATCCTCGATCACACCACGAGGAATTTTAACGGACCTATCAGCTAACTGAAGAGTCATCTGGGTAGGTTTCATCTCACCAAGTCCTAGCTTAAGGTACACATGGTATGGAAATAAGTTCACACTGGCTCCTAAGTCAAGCAACGCTTTCTCAACACGGTATTTACTTATTGTGCAAGCAATGGTGGGGGACCCTGGGTCTTTGTACTTAGGAGTAGTAGTATTCTAAATAATAGAACTCACATGACTAGCTAGGAAGGCTTTATTTTGAACACTAAGATTACTCTTTTGTGTATACAAGTCCTTGAGAAACTTGGCATAAGCGTGAATCTGCTTAATCGCATCTAACAATGGTAGGTTGATAGTTACCTGCTTAAAAACCTCCAAAATATCTTTAAAGTTGGACTCGCTCTTAGTTGGAATGAGCAGCTGGGGGAACGGGGCTCTGGGAACAAATCCGGGCTCAACATGACCATCATTGGTCTCTTTGGAGACTCTATCAGTCTCCTCAATTTTTGGCTCAGAAGGGTGAACTACAACATGTTCACTTTCAGGAATGACGACCTTTTTGTCAACTTTCTTTCCACTCCTGAGGGTTGTAACATAATTCACATGATTGTATGGTTTCTCTCCTTTAGGATTAGAATCAGTATGACTAGGGAACCTTCCTTCTTCTCTCTCACTAATAAACTTAGCTATCTGGCCAACTTGAAGTTCTAATTTAGCAAGAGTCTAGGAATTATTCTTCAAATTCTGCCTGGTTTCTTGTTGAAAGCTAAGGTGGTTAGCTGATAACATATCATGGTTCTTTGCTAACAAAGCAATAGTTTCTTTTAAGGTATAGATCTTTTTATCATAAGTGTTATGAAACTGGGTTTGACCGGAAGGGTTCTTTGCATAACCAAAACCTGGGGGAGGCTGAGAATTACTAGGTTGGCCTTGATTCTGGCCCTTAGACCAAGAAAAATTAGGGTGGTTTCTCCAACTAGGGTTGTAGGTCTCTGAGTATGGATCAAACTTCTGACGGTTGTCAAACCTAGCGTTGTTATAGACAACATGGACTTGTTCTTCACTAACATGTCCTTCCCAAAATGAGTTATTGGGTTCTATTCCACAACTAGAGACTTGAGAGGCTCTATTAGGTTCAACAAGGGACCTATTTTTAGATTGACCTATTTCAAAAGCTTCTAACCTTCTAGACAAAGCAGCAAACTTAGCATCTGACTCGAAGCTTGTATCTACCACATTGGTGCTACTTCTATTGACCAAGAGTCTTTTAGGGGGTTTAACACAAGGCTCCCACTGTTGGGATTTTTCAGCGATAGTTCCTAAGAAGGTAAAAGCATCCTCAGCAGTTTTATTAGTGAACTCACTAGCGCACATAGACTCAACCATGGATTTAGTTGAATAGTCTAAACCATTATAAATAATCTCCACAAGTTTCATCTTATCAAATCCATGGTGAGGACACTGGGATAGGAGATCATTGAATCTTTCTAAAAACCTATAAAGAGATTCTCCCTCTTGTTGCACACTAGCACTAATTTTCTGCCTAACAGCTGCAGTTTTATGCTTAGGGTAGAATTTCATATAGAAATCTGCAATCAGTTCCTGCCATGTTTCAATGGATTCAGATGGTAGGTTGTTAAGCCAGGTCTTGGCTTTATCTCTCAAGGAAAAGGGAAACATCTTAAGTTTCAAGACTTCATCAGTAAGGTCTTTTATTATAATAGTCCCACAAATTTCCTCAAAGTCCCTAATATGAAAATAAGGGTTCTCATCATCTTTTCCTAAGAATATAGGGATCATCTGAAGAATAATAGGTTTTATCTCGAAATTAGTCGTATTGGCTGGCAATTTAATGCACGAAGCTCGGTTGGCCCTAGTTGGGAACATGTAATCTTTCAAAGTAGTCATTGCTGGCACAGCTGACGTACTAGGGGTACTTTCCTCACAAAGAGACAGATTCTCAAAACTGAAGTTTCCAAAAACGGGGCTCTCAAAAGAAGAGTCTTCGAGCTCCCCGCCTTCAAAAAAAGAACTACTAGGTTTGTCACTAATCAAACGACCTAGAGTGTTTCTTTTCCAAGCCCGTTCTCTAATGACCTCGGGCATACACTAGAAAACGAAAATAAAAAGAAAAAGAAAAATCCTAAAAGGAAGGGAGGTTCTAAGCAAACACAAAGCAGGCTGACTCCACCAAAGCAAACCTAAAATTTTCTAGCAAACAAAAAGAATGATGGCTCCACTTAAATTGTTTCTAGACCAGCTTCTATTCTTTCAAAAATGAATTCGTTACAATCTGAGCAAACCTCTCTGGAATCAATCTATGTTTAAGTAAGTTGAATAGAGGCGAGGGAAGCTGTTGGAGATTTGATACCCAAGGCCTCACCACATTACAAGGCGGCGCAGTCACGCATTCAACTCACAGAAACTTTCATGAACTTCGAAGAATGCTCAAAAGAGTAACCAATATTTTTCGAACGAGTTTCCTATTAAGCTCGTTACCCTATCGGTCTCGTTCTATTCCAAATTTTAAGGCTTAGGTTCGCGTTAAGTTTCGTTTTCCTAAGGCGGGCAAGAAGGGAACGGTGATGAAATCCGAACCCTTATCTTATATGGCTAGGCCTTGCCCTTTACTAGGAATTTAAAACAGCCGTTTTCAGTTCCTCAACATATATTCACACGAAGGAAGACAGTAACTCGCTGACAGGGGATTCGCGAGTGTTTCGATAAACTTACCTCCCGTTCCAGACGGGAGTTGAACCGCTGAAGTCGGCTCGGGCCACGACTCCTATGTCATGTACGAACCCGAGGGGCCGAGGTGATATCGTAATCACCAACCTTCTCTGCAAACAGTTTAATATTTAAACTACCCTTCCGTAGGGTTAAAAAACAATGTCCAAATGTCCAAGTCCAAAGTCCAAAAAAAGTAAAGTACAGTGCTAAAAAAAAAATTACAAGAATAAAGAAATTCTAATACAATCTAAAGAAATAAATTCTCTTTTTATAATAAAAAAAATCTTCTTCTTTCGCTTCTTTCGCTTTGTCTTTAACTCCAAACTTTAAGTATTCACCAAAAGCTTTGGCAAATTTTTCTTTCGCTCCAAATTCCAAAATCTGTAGTAAAAAGACAAAAACAAAAACGTAAAGAAGAACAAATAAAGTAAAAACAAATAAAAACCTAAAAAAAAAAAAAAAAAAAATCTAAAAACTCTAGCCTAAAGACAAGCTCCGTGTCGACGGCGCCAAAAATTGATGATATTTATCAATGATGTTATAGTAATTAGGTTCATGAGACTTGTGAAAGCAATGGATTTTAGATTTAATAAAACTTAAAAGTAAAGAAAACTTAGATAAAAATTGATTTCAAGATAAGAAAGAATAACCAAGACACTGATTCCACTATTACACATGAATAAATTGTGGTAAATAACCCAAAACTCTAATTATCTTTTAAGTCCTTTGTTTCTTAATTCACAAATAATCAGGCAAATTCTCAACAATTAATTGTATCCCCTAAGCATAGATTATCTTAATACAAAGCATAACCTATCTAATTGAATCACAACTAATGAAGAAAATTATGCAAACAATTAAATACTCTGCAAAAGCAGTGATTGAGTGAATTATAAATTATAAATTAGAGAAAAATAATTACCAATTAGTCATGCATAAATAGCTTCCTCATTGCCTTGGTTGTGGGAGAATTAGCCGTTCATCATGTTGGAAACACACTCAAAATTCATTATTATTGCTCAAAGGGTGTGTACAAAGATGAAAATAGGAGAAATATAATGAAAATCGGGTTTGTAACAGTTATATTTGTTACATACTGAACTGTTGCAAAGAACGTTATAAAAATAGCGTCACTGTAACTGTTACTATACGACCCTCAGTCTGTGTCGCAAACACTGTTGAAGAACGACTGCTTTGGCTGGTCTGTTCTTCGTGTTCTTCAGGAATGCAGCAGCAGTAGCAGCAGGTTTATCTGGTGATCGGTTTTTCACTCTCTTCTGCTCCTAAATTCTCCCAAACTCTCCGTAAACCTTCTCTGAGTCCCCAGTATCCTATATATACTCAACAGGGCCAAAATATCTCACCATAAACTCTCTTTATTCGGCAGTGATGGGTAATATTCTCGGAATATTTTTTTTTATATTTTCTTCCCTGATTTCTTTCTACACGTATCTGCAGCTGTCTAACCTTCCTTAATTATCTTTTTCACGCTCCTGGTTGTTTCTCAAGTCAACAAACATGCACATCACACGTTCAAAACTCTCCAAACTCATGCAAACCCGTGCAAAGCTTTTCTCGTGCACAAGTTGCCCTGATTTCTTCTCGTCAATTATCTAGCCAATTGGAACCAATTCTGACGACCATACCATGCATGTTACGCTTAAACAGGCCTTCCCACGAAATTCCATCCATTGAATCTCATCACAGCTCCTTCAAATTCGAAGAAGCAACTCTGCACTTTTCAAATTTATTTTTCCTGCCATTTTTGTTCTTCACGAGAAAGAAGGTGGTTAGCCCTTATCCAATGTCTTGGGTGCCGAATAACCAATGGGTGCCCCTTAGTAATTGGGTTACCCCTTATCCAAAGTGGGAGTCCGAATAGCAAATGTCCTCCGGGGGTGTTCCGAGCAGCTTTTCGAGCCAAATTTTCCAACAATCTTTATTTCCGAAAAATACCTACAAACACACAAAACACCATAATAAGGACAAAAACGAGTACTAACAATACGAAACATTGAGGACAAATTAGACACATAAATGCGTCTATCAGAACCCAAGGCTCTCTTTAGAAGATACAACAACACGATTGATACGATTCGATATTTTGTTTGCACAAAATACCGGTTTGATTTCCCTTTAGATGTTAATCCAGGTTCTGGAAATCTTGTGTTTATTTTTGATAAAAACAATTACTAGGTAAAAGTAATATCAAAACAAACTTGTTGATTAGGGATTATTGATGAGTGCCAAATATTGCATATTCATACACCTTTTCATTGGCACTTAACTCATCTTTCGCGCTTCAAAGTCATATATTATCCCAAATTCTGCATTTTTACCATTTTCAAGAATAAATATTTGTATTAATTAATTTTGTGTTTTTAAGTACTAAATAAAGCTTGGAAGAATTGAGAAGACAAAAGAGAAGAAATTTGGAAGCGTTGCAACCCGCTCGCGCATCAGTGGAAACCTGTTTACAAATTCATGGGATTAAACAACCCATGATCCAAAACCCAAGACCCAAATCCATTTCCACCTCACCCCCATTGGATTCTTTCCAAAACATCCACCTCACCCCCATTGGATTCTTTCCAAAACATCCACCTCACCCCCATTCTCTCACTCAATCACTCCCAATTTGTTTCCCACAACCAAATATATTCCATCAATTAAGAAAACATGTTTTGTTGAGTGGATGAGTGCCAAAATTCGGATCCAAGTGCTTGAGGGAATTTTGTGTATAAATAGAGAGGGTTGTTGTGTTGAAAAACCATCCAAGAATAGCTTGTTCATGTTAGTTTATCAAATTTAAGTTTTGTTGTAATGTTCTTCATGTTCTAGTTTCATTTACTAGGGTTTAGATGAAGCCCTAATCTCATTGGTATGTATTCATATCTTGTATCTTGTTCTTGAAAGTTTAGAATTGTTTAAAGATATAATTTAATCCAAGTTTGTCAACATCTTGCTCTCACAATGTATGCCATGTATCCATTGTAGTTAGAATATCTCTATGTTGATTATGCTACAACTCATGCTTAACCAAATATTGATCTTTAGATTAGTTGTGCTTAATTAGACAATTAATGCTTTGGAGAAATACTTTAGTTGTGATTAAATTATCCATTGGAGAAACACCTTAGTTATACGGTAGACTTGAATCTACTATAAGGACAAGAATAATATTACAAGTTGAATGCATATCATAGGTTATTGGTGGATTTGAATACCCTAGTATCCATATTATCATTGTTTACATATCTTGCTATTTGCATCTTTTACTTTTATTATTTCAGTCACTTGAAAATCATATCGTCGTATCGACAAAAACAAACCCCTTTTGGTTACTCTCTGAATCAGGATTTAGAATCAACTTCTACACTCTCCAAGTCTCTGTGGTTCGACCTGTGCTTGCCCTGTGTTGCTTGTCGACACTGTGCACTTGCAGTTTATACATAGAAGTAGGTATCTTTCCGAGCCTACCAATTATTACACTCTTCAAGAAAAGGAAGAGAAACCTAATTATTCTACAACAAGAATAACTTGAATAAATCTAGATATATCTTGTTTAAAACTTCTTAAGGATTTTTACGAGATACCTTAATAGAAGTTTTCTTTCTAACTTCCGATTTCGGCTGACAAGTGTTGGTATATGATCGGAAACTGAAATCGATCAAAACCTAGGGTTTATGATCAACAACTCTTGAATGGTTTTATATCAGAAGAGAAAAACGTATAATAGACAAGAGGTGAAAAACCTAGATTACAAGTTGTATAATCAATCACGAAGATTAGATTCAACTTGGCTTTGTGATCCCCAATACAAAGAATTTTATCTCACTCTTGTTCACGAAGAACAAAAGACATGGAAAACAACCTTATGAAGCTAACACCAATTTTCCAAAAGGGATGAAAACGTGTAGCACTCAGGAACCCTTTATTTACAGTGAAAGGTAGCTTGAAAGCTAAGCATAGCTATTTTCCTTTTTTAAGACTCTCCTAATTATGGGAGTCTTTCCTAAGTTACAACTCTTGCCAAAATATTTAAATAAATAATTAATTTAGCAAATTGTATTTATGTGAATAAATCACAAATTAAATTAGGAAGGAATCACTAACACTTTAATATGTTAATCAAAGATGTTTAGAGTAATATCCAACTTGCCTAGATAAGGAAACATCACCAACTTGACTAAAAAAGACTTCTAGTCACTTAATTGGGCCCAAGTCCGTGAACCGTTACAAACAGTCCATGGATTGTTTCCTATTAACGAACTGTAAAAATTACAACAACTTTTATAATTGTTACTTTGATAAATCACTCATAACTTCATCGTTATAACTCAGAATTGAGTGATTCTTGGCTCATTGAATTCGTAAGCTCATTCACTATAACATGAGATCCTCTATAGGAGTAAAGGTTATTCTCACCAATGTCATGAATCAAATAACCTCAAGTATATATACATAAATGTACATTTACCATCATAGGAATTGTTCCATAGAGTGAGCATTTATCTCGATAGATTCGAAAGGTATAATTGAACAAGAATCCAAATGAAATCAATAACATATCTTTGTTGATGAAGTACTTGTTGATATCTTCTTGTAGTCTTCAATATTCATCATTTAAGGATAACTTTGATTCAACTTCTTAGACCTAATCTAGTCCGAAACAATCTTTAGTATGCTAAATCAAGAATGCATTTTGGCAACTAAAATTGACAACTAACTTGACATAACAATGCTAGTGGGTTCAACCGAGCAATGCTCTAAAAATTAGTAACCCTAATGATCACACAATGGATAGACGACAAGTGCAGCTAATCAAATGGATGAAACGGTTTCTAAAACAGACTAACGATAATATCTCAGGTACTCAGGTAAAGAACTATAGGCACCCTTAAGGTAGACATTAGCTATACATGCAAAGCATGCAACAGTGTCGTTCTTAAATTTTTCACAGATAACTGAAGTTGGAAATATAGGTTTTGTGGGTATACTTCTTGTAAACCCTCACGAGACTATAAATCGTCTACTAGGGACACCAAGGGGTTCAAAGGCTTGTTATACGTGCTAAGTGTGATCGTATCCTCAACGAGACGGAGTTGTATATATGTTTTAGAATTATTTTGTTTGATTTGCTTGAGGACTAGCAAAGTCTAAGTGTGGGGGAATTTGATAGGTATCTAAAATGCCTTGATATTTATCTATTGTTTATGCTTCTTTGCTTGTGAGTGTTTAGGTGCTTTGGAGTCATTTAGCACAAAAGAAGAAGAAATCAATCATCTGGAGTGAAAGGAGCGAAAAAGTCATTTCATGGGCGAAGGATATGCGGAGTCTATCTATGGAGAAGGGGTGGCCTAGTTTGCTAAAGTGGCTTCCTGTATCAATTCGCTGGGTGCTTTTAGCACTTCTCATCATTACCAAGCCCTAATTTTAATAGAAATGTTCCAAGTTTCACCTGAAATTGAGAGCAGAGAGAAACTAAATGGAGGCCCTATTAGAATTGAGAAAATAAAGCAAAACCAGGGGTCGATGATGGCTGTTCTCATAAGCATTTAGTTACTGTTGACATCAGTGATGGAGGATATCTCAGAGAAGATGAACTGATGAAGTACAAATGGGAGATTTGAGATTTCAGTTAAGAGAAGTTAGGGATTTGTTGAAGACGATCGATTTAAGAATCTGGTGATGTTAATCATTGGTTCAAGGGTTGATTAAATGTGGTTGTGTGTTTAATCTCAAGAATCTGAGGCCGCGCTGAAGAAATTGATGTAAAAATCAGAGATGGGTTCCTTTTGCAACTCGTATTTGAAGAAAAGAGCTGGAATTACAAGGGTATGAGGTTATGGCGTATAAATTGGAGAAGAACAGGGTAGAAGAGGAATGATATAATTGCTAGTGCTTATGTTGTGCAGATCCTGACTATGAGCTGAGAAGAACTGAGAAGGTGTTTCTGGGGTTGTAAGAAGAAAACGAAGAAGAGTGTGGCCTGAACAGATAGAGGTGTTATTATATTGGCAGTAATGGGTTTGAGTTGTGCTAGTGATGTTGTGTTGTAGTGGCAAGATTAATAAGTGCAGTTAGAAAATTGAAGATTGAGAAGTTATTGTAGATGCAGTTACAGAAAATGAAGGAATCACTTGTTGTGTGGTTGTGGAATGAGCTGCAGCTGCAATTGCGAGCCATGAGGTTGAGCTGTAGGTTACAAAAAGAGGGAAATGTGATTGAGATGGAGTGCCAGGTGATGATGTAATGGCATGAAGTAAAGCTGGTGTTGCTGCTATTGAAGTGAGAAGGAGTTATAGGCCGGCACAAATGCAGTTAGGGATCTGATGCATAGAAGAACAACAAGTTGTTGCCATGAGTTAATGGGTACTATGGTTGCATGGAGGAGACAACTAATGTTGATGACCTGGGAAATTATGGAGTCTGGTGGTTGAAATCAGCTGGAAGATGTTGCTGTTGTAGAATGGAAGTTGAGTTCACAGAAATCTATCCCAGGAGTGCAGTCAACAGTTCTGAGAATGCAGAATGGTAAGCTGGTGTGTTGGTTGGCCCGCAGCTAAGCTGAAGTGCGCAATTGGAAGTAAAGAGATGCAAGCTGATGATGGTAACATATGGGATTGAACCGGGTTTGCAATTGCAATGGATGCGGTGGACTGAAATGAGTTTAGATAGTGAATATCTGATGCAACAACGGCTGTGTTGCAGTCTTGCAGAAGCAATGGTTGAGCTGGAGCTGGAACTGCAGGGTACTAGCTTGATGCAGTGTAGGAGTTGGTTGATTACAGGGAACTGGTGACATTGGGCTAGGATTTGCAAGCGGCCACTGCAAAGAAAAAGTTGCAGCTGATGTATTTGCTTGCTAGTCTAGAAAGTTTGCAGGAATGGTGTTGGTGGAGTTGCACATCATGGTTGAAGTTTGTTAATGCATAGAATTGGTGGTGGTCTGGACATAAAGAGAGGGTTTGATACAGATGAATGAATAGATATATTTTAGGTTGCATGAATGAAATGTAATTGTACAGGGAAATGAGCCTGAGACAGGCCGGAAATCAATAAGAAAACAAAGGGAACTCTGCTGGAATTTCATTCTGCCGAGTGCACTCAGTGATCCAATCCGACTCAGCTGACCCAGTTCGACTCGATGGACTTGGACCTGTTTTGACTGGGCTTCACTTGTGGGTTGTTTTAAGGACTGGTTTTTGGCAGAAGGGTGCAACCTAAATTTGGATTTAGAAATCGGCCAAGGCAGAGTACATAAAAGGGATATCTCTTTACACATAGTGGATATATCTTTGCTTCTACTTTTGTTCTAGGGTTAAGACATGAAAACCTTTTTTTTTTTCTTGTTATGAACTCCATGAAAATGAGCTAGAATTTTATTATTAGTCGAAGGTTTGAGTTGGATTTTGCAAACATGGTTCTTTGATTTAGTGTATTAGTTTTGTCTTAATTTATCGTTCATGATTCTCTGCAAATATAGCTGCATGATTGATGTATTGCAACATGATTTGAGTATTAGTTTTGTCAAGTTGCAAATTGGTAGAAATCATATTCACATTTATAGCTAGTTTAGGATTTTTCATCGAGCGATAATCCTTACACAAGTAGCATAAATATGGTTATAGCTTATAGTGATATATCCTTGTAGTCATATGTGAACCATGACCTTTGTTCGAATTATTTGCGAAATGTATTTCAATTGCATTGATTAGCCTAATTTCATATATCTTAATGTTCCATAGGAATTGAACTTGATTAGCGCAAGGCGTTAGGTTATTCTTTTGGTAGAATTTATACTTGCATCGTTTTACATGTTAAGTGTGATGAAATCAAGAAATTTGCGGGATATTCTTTCGATTAGGTATTCTAGGGTTGTTGATAAAAAGAGATTAAATATCAATTCTAGTTATTAACACAAGAACATGTTAGTGAATGAAAACGATATCATTGACCAGCATTTCACATCCTTGATTTGCGTGCTTTGTTTTCTTATTTGCCATTTGATAAGTGATGAATACTTCTTCGCTTTATTAATTCACCTAGAATGGAGCATGTAGCAACAATCCCCCAAATATTCTGTGAATTTTAGCATTATTTATTAATGCATAAAATGCCTTGTATTTCCTGTATTGTTCCTAGCAGAACTCTCATTGTTGGTGCGGCATGATGACTGATTGTTACTCGCAGCAAAGTAGCATGAACATCCAAGTACCAACAGTGAGGTATGCACGAAATGCCCGTACAGGATGTAACTCTCGGAGTGTTATACTATCCCGATTGAGCATACATCTCTCGAAGTGTTATACTAGCCCGATTGAGCATCCAGACTGTCCATAACAGTCTAGGAATGATCACGATCATCCAACTTCACCAGCATGATTGGATGGCCCAGATCGAATCCATGACCCCAAGCAGGTATTGGAAATTTCACTACCGACCCAACGAGGGTCCCGCATGGTCGGCCTCCCCAAAAGGCGTGGCATAGCTTTCCAAACCGTCCAACCCAAGCACAATGGACAATAAACTCTAAATTAGGGTTTGCGGCACATTACATGTGTCGCAAAACGATCTCAACCATCCATCTTCGCAGGCATAGATGGAGGGTGTAGATGTAGATTCAAAGGGCCCAGAGCATGTCAACACAATCACCGGGGGCCCGTCTACACACATGACTAGTCGGTCAAGATAAACTATGGTTGGTTGTCCCAATTCGTGCGCCCAAAACAAGGCATGATGCACGGCCAAACCCTAATTAGGGTTTGTATTGATCACGAGCATCCGTTTTCTCCTGATCGAATGAAAGGTTTAGCAGACAATTGAATAGGTACAGTGAACATCAACATGATCATCGTGGATCCAACTATCTCCTCACCCGACCGACCAAGGCATACCATGCCTGGTATTTCCAAATCGCACGCCCAAACTAGCGTGGTCACATTTCCCAGATCATAAACTGATCTCGACCACTCAACTTCGCCGGACGAATTGAGTGGCTTAGATCACGTTTACATAGGACAGTCAGGTATAGGCGTGAATACCAGCCTACCATATACACACCGGACCAAACGGTCGAGACAGATCAAGCTTGTTGTATCGAAACGCGCGCCCCTTTAGGAATCCTTTGCGACATAGGATTTCTGTCGCAAATCGATCTCAGCCACTCAACTTCACCGGTAAATTTGAGTGGCCTAGATAAAAAGTTCGTGGGACTGTGAATCATGGACATGGACATCAGCATGCCGTCTACACACATGCCTGGTCGGCCCTCCATGAAACATCTCCTAGGCTTGGATTCGACCAAGCTGAAAGAGTGCACTCGTGCACCTCTCCTAAACCCTAATCCGATGGTCGCAGATGTGGGTCGGAAGTCATCTTATCCGTCCAACTTCGCCAGCCTGGACGGACGGCCTAGGATAGGAGTTAGGCGACTAGGTTTAGAATACACCTAGAGGTATCACCGTCTCCCACTCTACCACACCATATGGTCGGCTGATAGGTTTAGAATACACCTAATTTACTATCTAGTAGTTTATGCTTTCTTTGCTATTTTTCTAGTAAATTATGTATTTTACGTGTGTTTTTGAGTTATTAGGTACTCTAGAGTCGCACAGACGAAAAGAAGGAGAAATCACCAAAATTGAGCATAAAGGGCAGAATTGTCATTTCACAGGGCGACCACTATCTGGAGTCCAGTCATGGTTAAGGGACAACTCTTTTGAAGTTTTAAAGACAAGCCAGTCATGGTTAAGAGGATCTCATTCAGGGTACCCCTTATCACTCAGCAGTGGATGTTACAATCACTGGATAGCCCTTATCCAAAGGAAGGTTGGCTGTAGCACCCAGTCAGTGGGTCGTTTTAATGATGGGTGTCTGAATCCATCTGACCCATATACCCACACCCGTGGGGCGTACCCATCCTGACCCGAACCCGGATCCATCCCAATGATTAACCCTAAAATCAATAATCCCCCTTTCCGCTCATTCGTTCTTACACACATAAGAAAGCAGCATCCGTGTCCGAGAAATTGAAATCGAGAGATGAAGGCTCGACCTGAAATCGAGAGATCGAAAAAGGCAGAGAAATTGAGAAGAGCTGGTGATCGTGAATAATAAAGCTTGAGATCGGGAGGCTGTCATTGTGGTGATTAATTAGGGTTTGAAGTTGAACTGAATCTGTACAAGAACATGAAGAAATTGATTTTATTGAGTGAAAGAGGAGTGGGTTTTCTGAATGATGTTGGATCAGTGATGTGGTGATTTGATGAAGGTACAGAATTGAAGCAATGAAGAACACAGACAGGATGGTGGTTTGTTGGTGGTATGCATCAGGAAGCAATTCAGAGCAAATGGGAGTTGACGTTGTTGAAGCCCTGTGGATTGAATGAATGAATGACTCAATTTAGATGTATGTGCTAGGATTTGTGCAGGGATTGAAGAGAAGAATGGCTTGAAAACAACGGCCGGAAATGTCCTGTAATCAGCCGAAATTCGGCCAAATCATCCCTCCGGCGAGTCAACTCGGTACCGGCGACAACCGTTCCAGACCGAGTTCGACGACCGGTCCAGATTAGTGAATTAGCCAACTCAGACCACTCAGAAGCTGACTCTCCCCTCTTTGACCTAGTCAACTAACGGATTGACTGACGGTTTGACTGTTTGACCATTAGTCCTAACGGTGGACTGATGGAATATTCTTTGACCGGGACAGAATTTTCAGGTTGCCGGCGGCGACAACTTTCGGCCAAAAACACAGTTTTCCGGCAAGCAAAAATGCAGAATTTTGGGTGGACTTCTCTCATGTGTGTGGAGACTTAGAATTGGTAATTGGATGAAAACTTGGAAGTTTTGGAGAATTGGACTATAAATTGGAATATGGCTCAAATTGGGAAAGTGGTGTTCTTTTGGAATGAGGATTCTTTTCCTACAAAGAGATTGAGAGTATTGAAGCCTATAAATAAGAGAGTTCTCTACAACTTTTTACACATATCTACTTTGGAGAAGGAGTTAAAGTGCACAAGGATTGGAGGAAGGAGCAACCATCATCTTTTCAATAAGTTTTTCTTTCTTCCTTTATTATTATTATTGTGTGAACTCCAATTTATGAGTAGCTAATTTTCTTATTGATTGAGGATGAATTCCTAGTTCTTAATATTTGATTTGAGTTTTGTTTCAATTCTACTTTGAAGTTTTTCATATGATTATCGCTTATTTTTACTAATATTAATGTTTATGATTGATTGATAGGTTGTTTGGAGTGCACGCTAAATTAATTTGTTAATTTAATCTAAAGCTAGTGAAAGTTAGGGAATACGTAATAGTTTCTTGACTCTTTACACAAGTAGAAAACACGAGACCTTGCGGAGGGATTCTGTGGAGAAATTGTGTGTGAAAACAACGCTAGAAAGTGGACCAAGCGAACCGAGTCTAACTACAAGTACTATACCTAAGTTCATAAATCTTAATGCGTTCGGGGAATTACATCTTGTAAGCGAACCTCAAGGTGGTTCTTTTGAATAGAATCTGATAACTAAGCGAACCTGTTACTCGGTGAAATAAGGAATTTTGGGGTTATCTAAGCGAACCTGCTATCCTACGGTTGGTGATAATCTATGACTAATAAAAAGTGGAAAAGAACATAACTTTAATCATTGTTTTGCAGAGAAGAAGGATTCCTAGATCTATTCTCTCTCATTGATTTCAACTTATACTTTTAATTACTTTGTTTATTTCTTTTGCTTTATAAATTTTACAACCAATACCCCCCTTTTGTGACAATTTTACAACTAATAATCTCTTGCTCCTCATGGGATCGACCTTGACTACCCTATATTACTCTTTAATTAGGTAGTAAAGTATTAATTAATTTGTTGTGGTTACGACACGCATACAAATTTTGGCGCCGTTTCCGGGGAGCAACGGGCGATTTTAGTTGTTTTTATTTTTATTTTTGCTTTATTATTGCTTTGTTAGATTCTATACCGTATATAACTTAGTTTTGTGAACCTTGCTGTAGGTACTATATCTTTGGTGAATGCTTCAAGGGGGAAGACCGAGTCCAATTAGAATATGTATTCAATCCGGCACTCAACTAAGGGACTTTATTCGAGCGGTTAACACTCCGCTTCCTCGTTCTACATCAAGTGAGTTCGCATATTCGGACATAGAAGAAGAAGCAATGGGTGATCGTACACTCAAGGACCTAGATTCTCAAAAGCTCGATACTCAACAATGGTGTATCCAAACTAACTCAACTTTCGAGATCAAGCCGGGGTTGATTAGAGAATTACCAAAGTTCCATGGCATGGTGAATGAAGACCAAAACAAACATCTTATGGACTTCAATACCATAGTCACGGCCATGCTTCCACCGAATACTAATGCGGATGGAGCAATGTTGAAAGCTTTTCCGTTCTCTTTGGCAGGCAATGCTAAGGAATGGTTATACTATTTGCCTTCCGGAAGTATCACAACATGGAATGGGATGAAGAAACTTTTCCTCGAGAGATATTTTCCCGCATCAAAGGCTACTCAAATTCGCAAAGAAATTTGTGGGATCAAGCAACATGTGGGAGAGTCATTATATGAATGTTGGGATCGATACAAGAGATTGGTGGAAATTTGTCCACATCATCAATTTAGTGACGCCATGATAATCCAATACTTCTATGAAGGTCTCCAAACAAGTGATAGATATCTTCTTGACGCCGCCGGTGGTGGTGCCCTAGTGAACAAGACGGTGGCCGAAGCTACCGAGTTGATTGAAAGTATGGCGGAAAACTCGCAACAATTCTATGCAAGAGGTGATTCAATGGTTAAGTTGGTGCATGAGGTTAGTGACTCGTCTTCACAATCCGATCAACTGTTGAACAACATAGAGAGGGTAGTGCGACGGTTGGCCGCGGTAATTATTCCGGATGATGAAACCGAACAAGTAAATGCTTTATATCCAAATCCAAGGCCAAGGTACGATCCATATTATAATACTTACAATCCCGGTTGGAAGGATCATCCCAACTTTAGCTATGCAAACAAGCAAGCGGCTGATCCTAATCCATATGCGCAACAAGGTGGATTCCAACAATCACGTTTCCAACCTCAACAACAACAATTCCAACCACAACAAGTCAAGGAGCAAGATTCTTCGAATAATGACAAGTTGAATGTGATAATGCAAAGCATGCAAGGTCTCACTTCTATATTACAACAAACCCAACAAAAGACCGATTCGACAATCAAGGATTTACAAACTCAAATGGGACAATTGGCAACCGATATGAACTTAATGAAATATCAAGCATCCACAAAGTTTCCTTAGCAACCCATTGTGAATCCAAGAGAGAATGTTAGTGCGGTTACTTTGAGAAGTGGAAGACAAGTGGAGAGTCCAACTCGTCATGAAGAAGCTAGTGAAGAGGTATTCAAAGAGAAGGAGGATGCCGAACCAAGGGAGACTTCAACACCAACCGCCCAATCCAAGGAACCGGTTCCTACTTTTACTACTCCACCACCTTTTCCTAGTCGTTTTGCTAAGTCCAAGAAGGAAGCTCAAGACAAGGCACTCATGGATATCTTCAAGAAGATAGAAATCAACATCCCCTTCATCGAGGCCATCAAGACAATGCCAAGGTATGCTAAGTTCATGAAGGAGTTATGCACAAAGAAGGATAGGTTGCTTGATAATGAAATTACTAAAGTTGGCGAAAGTGCGTCGGCTATGCTTTTGAAGAAGATGCCTACAAAGTGCATGGATCCCGGTGGTTTCACGGTGCCAATTACTATTGGCAAGGAAAGGTTTGAACATGCTTTACTTGATTTGGGAGCTTCCATTAGTGTGATGTCGGCCGATATTTATGACTCCTTGAATCTTGGACCGTTAACAGAGACAAGAGTTATTATCCAACTAGAAAACAAGTCTAACATCTATCCAAAGGGACTTGTAGAAGACGTTCTAGTGCAAGTGAATGAGTTAATTTTTCCGGTGGATTTCTTTGTGGTGGATATGGACAACAATGAGAATCGTTCGTCTACTTCTTGGGAGGCCATTTATGAAGACCGCAAAGACGAAGATTGATGTGGACAAGGGTACACTTACTATGGAATTCGACAAGGAAGTAATACACTTCAACATATTTGAAGCCATGCGCTACCCAAGTTATGTGCATTCCGCTTACTCCATTGATGTGGTTGGTTCATTAGCGCAACAAATGGTAGAATTGAATCGAGAGGACGAACTTGATGTGGTGTTGCAAAAGAGCATTGAATTGGACGTCCACGGCTTGCCTAACTTGGATGTTGAAATTTCCACGGAATTGGTGGAGACGTGTGGTGCCTTGACGGCATTACAAGAAGCTAAGGGTAATGTTTCTTATATTTCTTTACCCGTGAATGATGAATTACTTGTACCATCTATTGTGAAGGAGCCTAAGCTAGAGTTGAAGCCACTTCCGGGCCATTTGAAGTATGCATTTTTGGGAGATGGAGATGAGCTTCCGGTGATTATTTCAAAGAACCTCACACCGGTACAATAATACCGTTTGCTTAGAGTCTTGAAAGAGCACAAAACGGCTATTGTTTGGAAAATTGCGGACATCAAGGGCATTAGTCCATCCATATGAATGCATAGGATTCTAATGGAAGAGAACGTGAAGCCGGTACGTGATGCTCAACGTAGGCTTAATCCTCCCATGATGGAGGTTGTGAAGAAATATATACTCAAATTGCTAAGTGCGGGGGTGATCTACCCAATTTCCGATAGCAAATGGGTTAGTCCGGTACAAGTGGTGCCAAAGAAGTTCGGTGTTACGGTTGTTCGAAATCAAGACGATGAACTTGTTCCTACAAGAGTTCAAACCGGTTGGATAGTGTGCATTGATTATAGAAATCTTAATTCCGCAACCCGAAAGGATCACTTTCCTTTACCTTTCATTGATCAAATGTTGGAGCGGTTAGCGGGGCATTCTTATTATTGTTTCTTGGATGGTTATTTGGGATACAATCAACTTGTTATTGCACCGGAGGACCAAGAGAAGACCACTTTTACTTGTCCATTTAGAACATTTGCGTATAGACGGATGTCATTTGGTCTTTGCAATGCACCGGCTACTTTCCAAAGATGCATGGTAAGCATATTCTCGGATTACGTGGAGCGCATTATTGAGGTATTTATGGACGACTTTAGTGTTTATGGCAATTCTTTTGATATTTGTTTAAACAACCTTGAACTAGTTCTTAAACGATGCATAGACACTAACCTTGTTCTCAATTGGGAGAAGTGTCATTTTATGGTAAACCATGGCATAGTACTTGGTCACATTGTGTCCTCTCAAGGGCTCGAAGTGGACAAGTCAAAGATAGATTTAATAAGAAACTTACAATATCCCACTTCGGTGAGGGAAGTTCGTTCATTTCTTGGTCATGCAGGTTTCTATAGGCGGTTTATCAAGGATTTCTCCAAAATCTCCATGCCGATGTGCAAGTTACTACAAAAGGAGGTACCTTTTGACATCAACAAGGAATGCAAGGATGCTTTTGACAAATTGAAAGCAATGTTGACAAGTGCGCCAATTATCAAGTCACCGGATTGGAATCTTCCATTGGAATTAATGTGTGATGCTAGTAATTATGCGGTTGGAGCCGTTTTGGGTCAAAGAGTGGACAAGTTGTCCCATGTTATCTATTATGCATCTAGGACCCTTAATGATTCACAAATCAACTATTCTACCACGGAAAAGGAGTTATTGGCTATAGTGTTTTCATTGGAAAAATTTCGATCATACTTGGTGGGTACAAAGGTTATTGTGTATTCCGATCATGCGCCACTTAGATACTTAATAAAGAAGAAAGAAGCTAAGCCAAGACTAATCTGGTGGATCCTATTACTACAAGAGTTCGACATAGAAATCCGAGATAAGAAAGGTGTGGAGAATACCGTTGCGAATCATCTTAGTAGACTTGTTATGTCTCAAGAAGAACTTCCATTACAAGACCGTTTTCCGGACGAACAACTTTTCTCCTTGGAAGAATCAACACCTTGGTATGCGGATATAGTGAATTATTTTGTGACAAGGAAGGTACCTAGCACAATGTCTAACTTCCAAAAGATGAATCTTAAGAAGATAGCGAAGCAATATGTGTGGGATGAACCATACTTATGTAAATATGGCGTTGATCAAATCATACGAAGGTGCGTACCTAACTCCGAATTTCAATCTATTCTCTCCTTTTGTCATACTTTTGCATGTGGTGGCCATTTTGGTTCTAAACGTACCGCTCTCAAGGTTCTTTAAAGTGGATTTTATTGGCCCACCTTGTTTGAAGATTCATATGTTTTTTGTAAATCGTGTGATAGATGTCAAAGAACGGGCAATCTAGGTGCTCGAAATCAAATGCCACTCACACCAATTCTCGCCGTAGAGATTTTTGATGTGTGGGGAATTGATTTTATGGGCCCTTTTGTCAATTCGAATGGAAATTTTTATATACTTCTTACCGTAGATTATGTTTCTAAATGGGTGGAGGCTAGAGCCACCAAAACTAATGATTCTCAAGTTGTTTGTGATTTTGTAAGAGAAAGCATATTCACTAGGCACGGCACACCAAGAGTGGTGATAAGCGATGGAGGCTCACATTTCAAGAAGTCTTTTCACGCTCTCCTCAAGAATTACACCATAACACACAATATTGGTACGCCTTACCATCCACAAACTAGTGGACAAGCTGAAATTTCAAACCGTGAAATCAAGTCCATCCTTGAGAAAACGGTGAATACCACAAGGAAAGATTGGATCTTTAAGCTCAATGATGCACTTTGGGAGTATAGAAAGGCGTACAAGAAACCGATTGGTATGTCTCCATATAGGTTGGTTTATGGAAAAGCTTGTCATCTTCCGGTTGAACTTGAACATAAGGCTTATTGGGCGATAAAGAAATTCAACATGGAGTATGATGCAGCGGGGAAACAAAGAAAGTTGCAACTAAATGAGCTAGAGGAGATACGTAATAATTCTTACGAGAGTGCCCGGATTTACAAAGAAAAGACCAAGCTTTTTCATGACAAGATGATTTCTCGGAAAAGTTTTGTTGTGGGGCAAAAAGTTCTTTTATTTAATACTCGTTTACGTTTATTTCCGGGTAAGCTTAAGTCCCGTTGGGTGGGACCATTTATTGTTACTAATGTTTATGATCATGGTGCAGTTGAAATTGTTAGTGAAAAAACAGGGCAACCCTTGAAAGTCAACGGCCATAGGTTGTAGCCATATTATGATAATTTTCCAACAGAGCATGTGGACGTGATTGGATTTCGAGATGTGCTCCTTCTAGAGGAGTAATGTGAAGCAAGAGCTATGTCGGGCCATCGACTTTAAAACAAGCGCTAAGTGGGAGGCAACCCACCGGTTTTGTATCTCTTATCCTTTTACTTTTTATTTTTATTTGCTTTTTGTTTGTTTTGTGTGTTTATTTTTCTTGTTTCATATCATATTAGGATTTCCCACCTTGACTTTACTAGGAGGATTCAATTACATTGAGGACAATGTAAGGTTTAAGTGTGGGGGAGTGGCTAAGCATATATTTTTGCATAAAAAAATAATTTTGCATTAAAACTTCAACTTTTAGAGATTTTAGAGTCACTAGCATGCTTCTAGGTATGATTACATAGAGAATTCTGACCGACATAATTGAACTTGGAAGTGTTAGGGAACTACGTTCGATTTATTGCTTGTTAGAGTGTTAAATAATGGATTTAATCATGTCGGTGATGCAAATTTGGTGCAGGGAGAAGTGCGTTATTAGAGTTTCTGATCAATCATTAGTGGAGACTACCCATTTTCATATCATGTGAGGCACCGACCAGAATTCTTCCATGACTAAAGAGCTTCTTTTGAGTGTGTGTCACCGTACGTTAATTCCGGGTAGAATGGTGAGCTACCCAATTTCACATCAATTTCAGCACTATTTTGATCTCTTGAGTGCTAATTTTTGTCAATCATGAGGGTGACGTCTATAGATGAAAGCTACCTTCTTGTAGTTCGATTTGCAGTTAGCACCATTCTCTCTCTCGACAACAACGGGTCCATAGAAACACCATAATCATCAACAACAAGGGAGCGACATCAAAAATCTACAAGGAAAGTTGAAAAGGTTCAAGGTTTGAAAGCAACAATAGAACAAGAAAAAGAGCATAATTTTATATCAAAGTTGAAGACTTACAATACAATGAGGTAATTCTATATCCAAGTATTAAGACTAATTTACAAAAGCAAAGAAAAGCGAAAGGTGAGAATTATTGAAGTTTATGATTTCGAGACGATACAAGTTGTGAAGAATTAAGCGGTAAAGTACTTTTCCACGGCCATGGTTGTTTTATTTTTCACTTTTGATTTGTATTGTGTTTCTCTTGTCTAAAAAAAAAATGAAAAAGAAAAGAAAAGAAAAGAAATATATATATATATGAGACAAGAGAAATATCTATTATTGTTTTGTTTTGAATAAGCCGTGGGGAAGGAAAATCTATAAGGAAGTTTCAAGCGACAAGGAGTTAAGGAAAAATGTTACAAATTGTCAAGGATTTATGAAATTCTAGTATTTATCATCAATAGTTGAAGCCAAAGATCAAGAAGATGAAGACAAGGAGCGGAAGATGTTTCTTTTGGATTCCGTGAGAGTGGTGTTATCATAATTGGCAATCGGATGTGAAGGTAAGTAAGTAATCTCATCCTCGATATAAATGGTTGATTTCCTTTCTTAGAGATCGTTAGAAAAATGGTTTTTCAAAATGTTAAAAGATGTGGGTTTTTCAAAATTTCGGAAGTTATTCTTCCCACCATTCAACGTGTTGCAGGAATTCTCTCTTCATTCCTGCATGCACACATGTGAGACCCATAAAAAAAGCCGTCTTTTTGAGTGCAATTATCATAAAACCCTTTTGGTGAGGCAGAAGTCGAGGAGAAATTCTTATTGATCGTTTCTCAAACACGTGTTCTCTCATTATGGTGTGGTTATTTCTCACTCAACATTTAAGAATGAGAATATGTTCTTTAGTATTTCTAACTTCTTATTACTAGCATGCAGAAACTCTATGTTTTCAGATCTCTTTGGATGCTTGGGACGCTGGAACGCTTTGAAGTTGTAAGTTTTGGTTTGATTTGCTCGAGGACTAGCAAAGTCTAAGTGTGGGGGAATTTGATAGGTGTAGAATACACCTAATTAACTATCTAGTAGTTTATGCTTTCTTTGCTATTTTTCTAGTAAATTATGTATTTTACGTGTGTTTTTGAGTTATTAGGTACTCTGGAGTCGCACGGACGAAAAGAAGGAGAAATCACCAAAATTGAGCATAAAGGGCAGAATTGTCATTTCACAGGGCGACCACTATCTGGAGTCCAGTCATGGTTAAGGGACAACTATTTTGAAGTTTTAAAGACAAGCCAGTCATGGTTAAGAGTCTCTCATTCAGGGTACCCCTTATCACTCAGCAGTGGATGTTACAATCACTGGATAGCCCTTATCCAAAGGAAGGTTGGCTGTAGCACCCAGTCAGTGGGTGGTTTTAATGATGGGTGTCTGAATCCATCTGACCCATATACCCACACCCGTGGGGCGTACCCATCCGTACCTGAACCCGGATCCATCCCAATGATTAACCCTAAAATCAATAATCCCCCTTTCCGCTCATTCGTTCTTACACACATAAGAAAGCAGCATCCGTGTCCGAGAAATTGAAATCGAGAGATAAAGGCTCGACCTGAAATCGAGAGATCGAAAAAGGCAGAGAAATTGAGAAGAGCTGGTGATCGTGAATAATAAAGCTTGAGATCGGGAGGCTGTCATTGTGGTGATTAATTAGGGTTTGAAGTTGAACTGAATCTGTACAAGAACATGAAGAAATTGATTTTATTGAGTGAAAGAGGAGTGGGTTTTCTGAATGATGTTGGATCAGTGCTTTGGTGATTTGATGAAGGTACAAAATTGAAGCAATGAAGAACACAGACAGGATGGTGGTTTGTTGGTGGTATGCATAAGGAAGCAATTCAGAGCAAATGGGAGTTGACGATGTTGAAGCCCTGTGGGTTGAATGAATGAATGACTCAATTTAGATGTATGTGCTAGGATTTATGCAGGGAATGAAGAAAAGAATGGCTTGAAAAAAACGGCCGAAAATGTCCAGTAATCAGCCAAAATTCGGCCAAATCATCCCTCCGGCGAGTCAACTTGGTGCCGGCGACAACCGTTCCAGACCGAGTTCGACGACCGGTCCAGATCAGTGAATCAGCCAACTCAGACCACTCAGAAGATGACTTTCCCCTCTTTGACCTAGTCAACTAACGGATTGACTGACGGTTTGACTGTTTGACCGTTAGTCCTAACGGTGGACTGACGGAATATTCTTTGACCGGGACAGAATTTTCAGGTGGCTGGCGGCGACAACTTCCGGCCAAAAACACAGTTTTCCGGCGAGCAAAAATGCAGAATTTTGGGTGGACTTCTCTCATGTGTGTGAAGACTTTGAATTGGGAATTGGATGAAAACTTGGAAGTTTTGGAGAATTGGACTAGAAATTGGAATATGGCTCAAATTGGGAAAGTGGTGTTCTTTTGGAATGAGGATTCTTTTCCTACAAATATATGGAGAGTATTGAAGCCTATAAATAAGAGAGTTCTCTACAACGTTTTACACATATCTACTTTGGAGAAGGAGTTAAAGTGCACAAGGATTGGAGGAATGAGCAACCATCATCTTTTCAATAAGTTTTTCTTTCTTCCTTTATTATTATTATTGTGTGAACTCCAAATTATGAGTAGCTAATTTTATTATTGATTGAGGATGAATTCTTAGTTCTTAATATTTGATTTGAGTTTTGTTTCAATTCTACTTTGAAGTTTTTCATATGATTATCGCTTGTTTTTACTAATATTAATGTTTATGATTGATTGATAGGTTGTTTGGAGTGCACGCTAAATTAATTTGTTAATTTAATCTAAAGCTAGTGAAAGTTAGGGAATACATAATAGTTTCTTGACTCTTTACACAAGTAGAAAACACGAGACCTTGCGGAGGGATTCCGTGGAGCAATTGTGTGTGAAAACAACGCTAGAAAGTGGACCAAGCGAACCGAGTCTAACTACTAGTACTATACCTAAGTTTATAAATCTTAATGCGTTCGGGGAATTACATCTTGTAAGCGAACCTCAAGGTGGTTCTTTTGAATAGAATCTGATAACTAAGCGAACCTGTTACTCGGTGAAATAAGGAATTTTGGGGTTAGCTAAGCGAACCCGCTATCCTACGGTTGGTGATAATCTATGACTAATAAAAAGTGGAAAAGAACATAACTTTAATCATTGTTTTGCAGCGATGAAGGATTCCTTGATCTATTCTCTCTCATTGATTTCAACTTATACTTTTAATTACTTTGTTTATTTCTTTTGCTTTATAAATTTTACAACCAATACCCCCCTTTTGTGACAATTTTACAACTAATAATCTCTTGCTCCTCGTGGGATCGACCTTGACTACCCTATATTACTCTTTAATTAGGTAGTAAAGTATTAATTAATTTGTTGTGGTTACGACACGCATACATCGGCCAAGGGAGGGCTTGCTAGCGCAGCCTCCAAACCATCACATGAAGAAGGCAGGGCATAATGCTCAACAATGATGCTTCATATATGCCGAATACATTCGATGCATAACATGCATAGAATACACACGATACTTTACAAGTATCGACTTCCTAAATAACTTAGTTATTTAACTAGCATTACATGCTACCTTGTGTGGGTCCCACGATCCACACACTCGAGACATCAATCATGTCACAAACTGGGGGATACATACTGGAGTATTGGTCTGGCGGTTTACAACGTGCAACGCGCCATCACAAGAACGTGTCAGGAAGACATGGACGGTTAGTGATGATAGGAGAAGTGGGCAAAATTGATCGTGTGACACTAACACACAACTCCACTACTCTATCACTCCACTTCCTCCACTTCCCAAGAGACGTGAATAAGGCTTAAATGACTTGTATAAATAGGTTCTCCTCCCTATTTCCAACACAAGAAAACACAACACAGAAACCAAGTGTTAATACGAGACATATTCAAACACCCAGAGCCTGCTTACATTATTCGTAAGCTTGCTTACCTTTATGTTACAAGTCATAAAAAAGCCTACACCTTCACAATATCAACACCTTCTTCGCTTTCCTCCCTAAGATCAATCCCATCTCCTTCAGTTTGTGACCGAAACAAGTCTGGAACGGCCATTTCTTGGTTTAGGCCAGAATTGTATAGATTGATCTCTCCAATCACAAGCACTCCCGTGAAGTGCATTTGTTTAGGGTTTAGATTCACTTATGATCCACACACCCCAAATTACCAAAACCAGCAGAGAAGTAGTTTTTACTCATAAACAATTGGCGACCACAGTAGGAGAATCTCTCGGTTGCAAAGTAAATTTCCAATTCCCAATTTCATCTTTCAATACCCGATTCGATTTTCTCAATTTCAAGGGGATAAATCTTAGGTCCATTTCAATCATTGACCTGTTCATTTCTTTTAATTGCAAAGTCCAGTTTCTGTCTTACGATGTATTCTCCTCAGCCGAGTTATCCGGAGGCCGCGAGTGATCCAAACCACATGGAGAATATAGCCAGAATGCTAGAAGATATCCTAGGAAACCAAGTTGTTATCGCTAGAAGGAAGAGGGAGACTTTCCGTCTTCTGAATGATATAGCAGTTCAATTGCAAGAAGGTTCTGCAGATGCCTACCCGGAGAGTAGCACGAACGACGACACAGTTGAATCTCTATCTAGAAATCATGTTTCTACCAATCAGGATGCAGAAGGAACACGTGGCCACACCAGGAGGCCAGGAAGAGACGAACAACATAATCCATCTAACGAATGAGGCTCAAAGCAACTCTACAGAGGAAATGACGTGTCAAGAATGCTGCAACCTTTATCAGACAAAGGAAAGGGGCAGCCTATGAAACCCTACTGGAAGATTTATATCTTAAAACCCTTGACGAAGTACAGAAAGCTGCCCAATCTGCCACAACTTTTCAGCCAAGCGAAGAGCCACCTGAAGAGGGAGAAATCAGTCAAGAGTCACATGAGCACAGAGGCTGGGGATACCTGACTCAGATATCTGACGATGACGCTCTCGTTGACACAAGACATTTGAAAGCAGCAGCGCCTCATCGGAGGCGGCCACCCAAGCGGGCAGCGTATATGTTGGCACACGTCCCGGCTCCAAAACGTTCTTCATATCAAAGTTATCAAGAGATATCACAGCAGCGTCCGTCAAAGCAAGAAAAGCCTCGATCAACATACCTGCACTTCCCATTTTCCATGAATAAGGTCTTGGAATTATTAGAGATGTGGGTACAAGACGGGGAAGTCCAACTTCCTCAGGTATGGCGACAACCAACTGATCAGGAGATGGTAGATCCGAGATATTGTCACTATCATCGTTTTCTTCACCACCCCACCAGTGAATGCAATGCCCTGAAACACATATTCTAAGAGAAGCTTAGTTCTGAAGATTTGCCGCCTGTCTCCGAAGATTAATGCATGCAATTTCTCGAAGTAAGAACTAGGGGAGGTCTAAATTCATGCCGATGGAATTCCAAAAGCAAGTAAGTTTTATCACGCAATTTTTACAAGATGGTTTTATAGTTTACTGGGACTTGGCATCCCGCATGAGAAAGATTTAATGATCAGACGCTATGTTTGTCTCCTTTCATGCTAGCACGATATTTACAAATTCATATAAATATTGTTGCATATGCCACATTACTCATAACTAGAATTCAAATTTCATTCAAAATAATCTCTCTCTCAAAAAATCATTCACCAAGAACTATCTCAAAATAAACCGGTTCAAAAATCCAATCACCTGCTAGTTCAAAACCTAAAATCAATATTGTGAAAGGAAATCCTCACATCACTCAGAAACTCCTAAAAACGAAAGGAAAAAACATACATAAACGGCATAAACCGTTCAAGGGAAGTCCATCAGCAACAGCTCATCCTTATCTACATGGGCGGCTTTTATCTTCTGGAGAACAAACTGTTCCATCTTCAACTCATGAGACAGCCTTTCAATCTTTTCTTCCTGGCAAGAGATGTTGTCTGCAGAAGGGACATCACACATTTCATCTTGCAGCTTCTGGATTTTAGAGAGCCCTTCACAGAACCAGGAGGAATTAAACTCATACTTCACGAACATGTCCCGGTAGAACTCCCAGTTTTCGATTACTTCTTCATAAGCGGTGCGCCCAGTCACAATGCTCAAGTTGTGGATAGAAGATAAAGCTTCTTTGACACGTTTGACTAATTCAAGGCAACTTGTAAGCTTTTTGGTAGTGGCGATGTGACCATACTTCTTCCATATTTTGGTATATAACTCTTCGTACTTAGCTGGCACGTTGAACCCTCCAACCAGCACATGATCTCTGAAAGGAACGTCAAAAGAAGGCTCAAAGATGACACCAGCACTGGGGTGCACGACTAACGCGTTAGAAGTCATGGGGAGCTCTTTAGAAGGGGTAGCATCTACAACCATCGCGGGTGTGGTGTTTCCAGAAGCTTTTACATCGTCATTCCTCCCAATATCGAGGTTGGAATCTTTCATAGCCTCGTCTCCCGGCTCTCCAGACTGATTAGGCTCCTCATTACGCGCGGAGATGCTTCCTTCATCATGGACTGAATCTCCATCATCCTCGTTATCTTCTACAAAGGTTTAAGTATCACCGGACTTATCGATATGAGGATCAGTATATCCAGACTTCTCACTATGGTTACGTGCCAGTCTTACGAAATCATTTTCTTTCGGAATTCCCTGATCATGAACAAGAATCATCGTTGGTGGAAATTACTTAAGATAGGACAAAATCAAAAGATCGAAGATGTTTAAAATACTTGCATATTAGAGGAATTGAGGATCACGGGGCCGCATGCTTGCTTATTGGCCTGGGGAATGCAGTTATCAGTAGCATTAACTCTGGATCATTTACCCGGAAGTGGCTTCAACCGATTGTGATGCTTCAAGATCTCAGGAGACGGCATATCACGAGGAGCTGTCTCAACTTCTTCCGAGAACGTATGGAAAGCTAATAGCTGCTTTCTCCAAAATTCCTTGTACTTATCAGTCACCATCGGCTTTCTTCCAATGGGAAAAAATGGAAGACTCTGCTCTGATGTGAAGACATCAGCATTGAGAATGGACGGGATGATATATGCCAAAGGCATTTGCGGACGATGGAAGGGAACACCCTGGTCGAATCCCATTTGGCAAGCGGCTCTGTCAATATTGTAAGAAACCGCATAGAGAAACTCATCAAAGAAAGTTGGAATATATCATGGCATACAACTTCTAAGGTAGATGGCTTCTCCATGACTCATGGTTCTTCCTTAAGTGTGCAACACAACGTCAGAAGCAATGGTAGAAGCTTCCGGCTAAATCACTGAATAATGGACTGGCCCCCATGGACGGAAGTCTATAGCATACATATTGTCAAGAAAATCAACAAGTCTTAACCCAGGTTTTGGATGTCTATTTTGCCAACGGAGTATCCTTGAACCGCCATACAAACCGGAGAATAAATACGCGTGGATGGGAGCGTAATTTTTGAAATGTTCCCACAGACACGCTTGGAGGAAAGCAATGTGGATATGAGTTTCCACCTTCTTATATCCATTGGAAGCATGCATGTCTACCGCCAAAGCATCTAGATGAGAGTACAGTGATCCAAGGAACAAAGCGCCCAAAGGGAGAACCACACCTTTCGCCAATTTTATGGCGAACATGACAAAATCGTGTCTTATAGTCTTCTTCCTAGAACCGTCATCGAAGATGTCCCTAGATAGACAAAATGACAGAAACGCAACTACACTGAGCTCATCATCCAGTTTTTGACCCGGATTCGGTTTTGCAAAAGACCACTCAGACACCCACCAAGTATAGAAACATTTCACATCGCTTTTCTGTTGGTCATACTCTCTAGCCTTTTGAAGTATAGCCATGAGGGTTACCTTCTCTTCGTCAGATAACGTGTAGTGGAAGTTCCCAGCAATCGGAAGATTCATCAACACAACTACACTTTCCAGGGTAATAGTCATTTCTCCCCATCTACAAATGGCCGTGTGTGTGGAAGGACGCCAACCTGCAGTATCATTCTTAATATGGAGAGAAGCAGACGCCATAACAGCCTCAATGATCTGCGCATTGGTCAAGTTGTCCTTGATAGTATCGTTGCTCAGCATACGCCTCATCCATCCCTCATAATTTCTCAGTGGAGTGCGACAAACCTTGAAATCAAAGTGAGAAGGCGGATATTCATTCTTTCGAAGAAAGAATCTCATCACGAATGCTGGAGGAGATAACGGAACAACCTCTTCATTTTCCGAATTCGTGAGCAGTATCATCTTGTGACTAGGATGTTTCCTAACGTTTGGAAAAGGAACGGTGAACAGTTCATCATCTATATTTGGCATGTCTCTGGAGTTATCAACACTTCTCGATTTTGCAGTGACATCATCAGGTGACATCTTAACAAGAGCCACTTTATTCATCTCCAAACAACTGCAATGAAGTGCAAAAATAAAAGAGTTATTACTTCGTGCTGAGGGAGGAATAAGTCGTCTTCTATATATATAGGCTTTTCTTAAACATAGACCCTGCTTTTATTAACTATAGCCCACATTAAAAAATCATTAATTCAACCAAACATGCTCTTATGATTATTAACATAACCCATAAAATTAAACATGATTTTTATATATAGCCCATCAAATCCCTAAATCAAAAAAATAAAATTAAGTTAATTATGTAATATGTGGGAATATATAATTGATGATCTTAGAATACCCAGTTTTATGTAATCATGATTGAGAGAAAAAAAATCATCTTATAATCTTTTTAAAGAATAAAAATTGTTATGGAGTTTTAGAAAATTGATTTTAGGAAAAGAATCAAAACCTTAGTTGTTGTGGAGAAGTTTTAAAGGAATAGTGAGAATATACAACCTCAATTGATATTGTTGTGGAGAAGTTTTAAAGGAATAGTGAGAATATACAACCTCAATTGATAATCGTGATTTGAAAAAATAATATCGTTTTATAGAAAAAGGTGAAAACTTGGGTTTAGTTCTTTTTTTCTTTTTTTTTTCTTTTAGGAAAAGTAAAACTAAGGTTTATAATAGGGTGATTTATAAGAATAATGAGAGAAAGATTATAATAGGGTGATTTATAATTGAAATATAATTTAGCTTGGATCAAAACAAAAGAATTAGGGTTCATATTTTAATTTTGGGGAAGAATAATTATAAGTTAAAAAATTAAGACTCGTTTGGTAATTTTGACCTTTCGTTTTAACTTATACTTTTTGGGATATGGTTAATAAAAGCATGGGCTACATTTAAGAGAAGCTTATATATATATGCGTCTCCCCACGTCCAAATTTGAGTGAAGCAGGCACGCAACATGTCCATGTTCGAGCATAACAGGCACAGGTGGGGCCCACGATTTTACCAAGCAGGTATTGGATCACGCAAGCAAGACTGATGTCATGCCGGTCAAGTAGGCTGGCGTTAGGTCATGACAAGATGGTGCAGGGTCACAAGACTGGTCGCTGGGGAAAGGTCACAAGGCTGGTCGATCAAGCGTACGCGGTGGGGCCCACGTTCAATCAGGCGTGTATGGCGGGTCCCACATTTGTTCAAGGTTGCATGCACGGTTTTGTTTATGGGCGGAAGAGTAAACGAGCTTGTTCATCGGTTTTCAAATTATAACCTAAGGCTCTAAGTTTTGCATGCGACAATAAAAAGAGAAACAAAGTTTTATCTACAAACAGGATGGTCTTCTCAAAGAGCAAAAGAGGTTTACCTAAGAAATTAGGGTTTTGGAAAAGAAAAAAAAAGGGGGGGAACGCGTGGAACACTTACCTTGCTGACGGTGAACTCCGGCGGCGACACTGCGGAGCTGTGAGCGATGGGAGCTAAAAAAAATATATAAACGAAAAAGAGAGGGAGTTCGACTCCCCTTTTATAGACAAAAATTGGAAGAATCCCAATAGGAAAAGGATTCCTCTTTTGATTGGATTCCTTTTTTGTTTCAAACACACAAGGAAAGAAACCGGTCCCACTCAGAATTCCATGCTTGCAACGGCGCGTTCACATGGGCGATCGATAGCGGACGAGCAAGGCTTTTCGGGTAAGCTCCCTTCATCCCGCTTTTTCCCGTATATTTTTCACCATATCATGCCTACCCCACAATAGTGTAACCATTATACGCTAGGCAGGGGACTTAATGTTGATGGTGAATTTTAGTTCAGGGTTAAAGTTATAAAACAACATTTTGTACAAGTCGTCCTGCAGAGGATAAGGCCATTTGATAAGTGATGAATACTTCTTCGCTTTATTAATTCACCTAGAATGGATCATGTAGCAACAATCCCCCGAATATTCTGTGAATTTTAGCATTATTGGTTAATGCATAAAACGCCTTGTATTTCCTGTGTTGTTCCTAGCAGAACTCTCATTGTTGGTGCGGCATGATGACTGATTGTTACTCGCAGCAGAATAACATGAATATCCAAGTACCAACAGTGAGGCATGCATGAAATGCCCGTACAAGCTGTAACCCTCGGAGTGTTATACTAGCCTGATTGAGCATACATCACTTGGAGTGTTATACTAGCCCGATTGAGCATCCAGACTATCCGTAGCAGTCTAGGAATGATCACGATTATCCAACTTAACCAGCATGATTGGATGTCCCAGATCGAATCCATGACCCCAAGCAGGTATTGGAAATTTCACTGCCGACCCAACGCGGGTCCCGCATGGTCGGCCTCCCCAAAAGGGGTGGCATAGCTTTCCAAACCGTCCAACCCAAGCACAATGGACAAGAAACCCTAAATTAGGGTTTGCGGCATATTACATATGTCGCAAAACGATCTCAACCATCCATCTTCGCAGGCATAGATGGAGGGTGTAGATGTAGATTCAAAGGGACCAGATAATGTCAACACAATCATCGTGGGCCCGTCTACACACATGACTAGTCGTTAAAGACCAACTATAGTTGGTTTTCCCAATTCGTACGCCCAAAACAAGGCATGATGCACGGCCAAACCCTAATTAGGGTTTGTATTGATCACGAGCATCCGTTTTCTCCAGATCGAATGAAAGGTTTAGGAGATAATTGAATAGGTCCAGTGAACATCAACATGATCATCGTGGATCCATCTATCTCCTCACCCGACCGACCAAGGCATACCATGCCTAGTTTTTCCAAATCGCACGCCCAAACTAGCGTGGTCACACTTCCCAGATCATAAACTGATCTCGACCACTCAACTTCGCCGGACGAATTGAGTGGCTTAGATCACGTTTCCACGGGACAGTCAGGTATAGGCGTGAATACCAGCCTACCATCTACACATCGACCAAACGGCCGAGATAAACCAAGCTTGGTCGTCTCGAAACGCGCGCCTTGAAGGTGGCATGTCGCGCCCCTTTAGGAATCCTTTGTGACATAGGATTTCTGTCGCAAATCGATCTTATCCACTCAACTTCACCGGTAAATTTGAGTGGCCTAGATAAAACCTTCGTGGGACAGTGAAGCATGGACATGGACATCAGCATGTCGTCTACACGCATGCCTGATCGGTCCTCCATGAAACGTCTCTCAGGCTTGGATTCGACCAAGCTGAAAGAGTGCACTCGCGCACCTCGCAAACCTTAATCTGATGGTCGCAGATGTGGGTCGCAAGTCATCTTTTCCTTCCAACTTCGCCAGCCTGGACGGACGGCCTAGGATAGGAGTTAGGAGACCAGTGAGGTATCACCGTGATCACCGTCTGCCACTCTACCACACCATGTGGTCGGCCAAGGGAGAGCTTGCTAGCGCAGCCTCCAAACCATCACATGAAGTAGGAAAGGCATAATGTTCAACAACGATGCTTCATATATGTCGAATACATTCGATGCATAACATGCATAGAATACACACGATACTTTACAAGTATCGACTTCCTAAATAACTTAGTTATTTAACTAGCATTACATGCTACCTTCTGTGGGTCCCACGATCCACACACTCGAGACATCAATCATGTCACAAACTGGGGGATACATACTGGAGTATTGGTCTGGCGGTTTACAACGTGCAACGCGCCATCACAAGAACGTGTCTGGAAGACATGGACGGTTAGTGATGATAGGAGAAGTGGGCAAAATTGATCGTGTGACACTAACACACAACTCCACTACTCTATCACTCCACTTCCTCCACTTCCCAAGAGACGTGAATAAGGCTTAAATGACTTGTATAAATAGGTTCTCCTCCCTATTTCCAACACAAGAAAACACAACACAGAAACCAAGTGTTAATACGAGACATATTCAAACACCCAGAGCCTGCTTACATTATTCGTAAGCTTGCTTACCTTTATGTTACAAGTCATAAAAAAGCCTACACCTTCACAATATCAACACCTTCTTCGCTTCCCTCCCTAAGATCAATCATATCTCCTTCACTTTGTGACTGAAACAAGTCTGGAACGGCCATTTCTTGGTTTAGTCCAGAATTGTATAGATTGATCTCTCGAATCAAAAGCACTCTCGTGTAGTGCATTTGTTTAGGGTTTAGATTCACTTCTCATACACAAACCCCAAATTACCAAAACCAGCAGAAGTAGTTTTTACCCATAAACACCTTTATTTTAGTTTTTAGTTTATAAAAATCGCAAAACCACCTTGTTTTACATAGGAAACCGAAACAATTTGACAATCCAATACCTCTCTGTGGGAACTATCCTTTCTTGCCCTTGATATATTATATATTTTAAGTAGTGAGAAAGTAATTTATATTTGACCCATACGACAACGATCAGCAATTCTCTAACACTTTGCACATGTGTTCGAGAGTAGAGGAGGTTTGAAAAACTGGTTTACATACCCTTTGCATCTGACTTCGGGAATGGGGGAAGGTTTGCGAACCCGGTTTCCTACCCCAAGGATCTGACTTCACGAACTGTGGAGGTTTGCAAAACCGGTTTGCATGCCCTTTAGATTTGAGTTCGGGAATGGGGGAAGATTTGCAAACCCAGTTTGCATACCCCTACTGACTGATTTCGCGAGCTTCCAAGAGGTTTGCAAACCCTATTGCATACCTGTATAGTTTCAGATAAGAAAAGTTCATGAATTATTTATATGACTATGTTCGCTTTTGCTACAACTCCTACAGACACATCTAAACCAACTTTATTCACAAAATCACTTTGGGATTGTAGATTATTGTTTAGTCTTAAGTTTTATTGAACATTGCTGGTGCTTGTAAGTTCAAAGGCTTACTTACTGTTATAGACTATCATTGTGTACGGTTTCATGGCCGTTGACCATAGTGCATATTCTTCTGCATAATTATAGATAAAATTTTCACATACTTACATGTATTCCTAACTATGAATTTCATCTAAATTGAGAAAGTGTTTGCTTGAATCTCGGGCAACCTTAGCTTGAATTCAAACCTATTTGTAGCCTTGAATATTTACACATAAAGAGATTCTTGCAACATGATTTCTTAATTCCTGACACTCTTGTGTCTTAGTTTTTAGAGCATTGCTCGGTCAAACTCACAAGTGTTGCTATATCAAGCTTGTTTTCAAATTTAGTTGTCAAAACTATATCTTGATTTCTAGTCTACAATTAGTTAAGTCTCGGTCTAGGATAGTGGAGTTGAGTTGAGAAACGAGCCAGTCATCATTTGCGTTCTACCGTTTGAAGGCGAAGATGAAACGAAGCTTTTGGAAAACTTCATCAACAAAAGGTAAGTGAAGACTGAACCACTTATTTCTCAAGTTATATTCATCTTTCTATCCTTGAGACCATTGTTGCATAACTAATTATACTAGCATGCATAGACAAGAATTTTGAGTCTAATTATTTAGTTTACGAATTTTTCGAAATATAATGACTAAGCTTAATGAACATACTTGATCAATTTCAGTGGAGAACAATTTATTGTTCGAATCCAAATCATGATACAAGTTTATCATTCAAAAATAGACTGGAACAGTGATATGTGTCATTGTTATTATTCAAGAATTTTTTAATTGATTTAGTGAAATATAGAACTACTATATTCGAAATACAAGACGGTGTTATCAGTCTTACAAACTGAGAAAACTGTTATATGTCTGAAGCCATAATATAAGTATTCGTACACGTAACAAAATAGCTATATATCGACTTTCAGATTTGTGTGATAAGCAAACTCGTATGCATATCATGATAAAATCTAATTGTTTCGTGATCCGGATAAGTATGTATATTCGTATACAAACCATTTTGGAACTATGGTAAGGGAACCGGTTTAAAGATCATACCGATATGCGAGCTGATACAGTTTTACTTTATAGAACCAGTTTAGTACCCAAACCGGTGTGCAAACTGAAATGTTCTGTAAACTCTGGAACCGGTAAAAGTCTTTAGTCTGCAAACCGGTACGTGAACTGAAAAGTTATGTAGACTCCGGAACTTTGAGTTGGTTCAAATTTTGCAAACCGGTACGTGAACTGAGAAGTTATGTAGACTCTGGAACTTAGTTCCGCGTACTGTGACTCAGCCGACTCACGAACGGTTCAAGTATTTGTACCTTGTACGTTTACAAACTATGTCGATTTTATTCAATTGGGATTAAATTATTTCTATGACATGATTTGCATTTGATTAATTTTCTAACCAACACTAGAATCATTTGATCACATAATTATGAGTCAAGATTAATGTCTCTGTGAAGATGAAAATGAGTGTTAAGATTTTAGCTTCAAATCGGCTAGTTTCGGCTAACCATGTTGAACATAGTCTTTATAAATGGTTCGGATACGGTTTACCTAACCGTAGTGTATATCTTGAATAAGGTTCAAAGCTTTCAGCTAATGGTGAATATTGTTTGCTTGGTTCCAAAACTATCTTAGCTTAAACTTAAAGAAACCTAGGCTTTGAACTTTATATAAGGGGAACTCTTGGCACTTGGGATCTTTGAATCCTAACACTACTTTTTGGTATGTCCTAGTTGTATCTAGATTCGTCCTTTCTAAAATCCCTTTTAGGGTTTAGTGACTATGAATACTTCATTGGGGTTCGTGAAGCCAGGTCCAGTTATCTTTTATCTTGATAACTCGAGTTTCCTGATCTTAATTGTTTGTAGAGCCTTGATCCATCAATCAAGATAGATAGTAATCACAAAGTTCTCTTTGTCTTAGACTTTGTGACTCCGCAAGTTTTATAGTTGTGAGGTGAACAATAATCTAGGTTGCACTTCGGGTTGCATAAGTCCGGATTTTGAGGATATACAGACTTTTGTATAAGTTGCTATCGATTTCCATCACCCGGATCTTTCGTTTGATCTAATCATCCATTTAAATCATCAATTAGGAAATAAATTACATCTTAATCAGTGGGAGGAAGATTTGGTTTAAAGTCTTCAATTGAGTTGAAGAAACTCTTAGTTGGTTGGACTCCTTCTAAGGTAATCAATTATGCGGAGTCCTGCTAGGATTCAAGAGGAGTAAGGAGCGCGACTGTACCTGAATTAGTGGGAGACTGAGTTCGGTCTCAACTACATTTCAGACCGAAGTTAATTAGTAGTAGGATAGTGTGTGTAGCGGCTTAATACAGTTTGGTGTTTAATCTGGACTAGATCCTGAGGTTTTTATGCATTTGCGGTTTCCTCGTTAGCAAAATTTATGGATTTAGTGTTATTTCTTTTTCCGCATTATATTGTTTATCTTTATAATTGAAATATCACAGGTTGTGCGTTGATCCTTGAATATTGGTATTTGGTACCATCCAAGAACTCTCTTTGTAGTTTGGTTCACGGATTTAATTCTGTAAACGTTCTAAGAACAAGAGAGATAGAGATATAACTCTAAACGTTAAGACCTAATAAGTATGTGTTTGAAGCAGTCTGACTTTATGGACATAGACGAAATCTCTACAGATGCACACCAGAATTCCTTAGCGATTCTTCAGGATGATCTCGACTCACTTAGGATTTATAATATCTTGAGTGATTATAAAGAATCGACAGGAAAAATTAAAGAATCCTCTGCAATTGTTAAAAACAAGAAACGTTCTGTTAAGAGTAAGAAGCTTTGTTGTCTTAAAAGATTGCTAAATAGTTTGTTTAAGGAATATAGCATAAGGGGTTATGTTGACGAAGATATTTTTATGGATTTTGAAAAATCATTTAAGTTCTTGGAGTACATTGTTGTGATCATAAGTAAGGAGGTGCCTATTTGTAGTTCATTCTCTGATAAGACTTGCTATTAGTGTGGGAAACCTGGGCATGTCAGAAAAACTTGTATTACTGTTACAATTTTGACTATTTGAGATAATATCGGTAAATCATATTTTCATAACCATGAGGATGAAGAAACTACTCCAGAAAACTATCATGCCATATTGGTTTCTGAGTTGGTTGCTAATACAACCTCTTGTTAGCAAGATTCTGGCTTCACCCCATCATGTATCAATTTAAGATGAGAAAGTTATTGTAAAGGATTGTTTTTATATTTTTTTGTTCCATATTTTATTTATCATGTGTTTAAGATCCATGATCACATAACTAAAATAAGAAACTTGTAACAAATTATGATCATAACATCACAAGTTGTTGAGCTGGCTCTGATTTCACGATGTCGTAAGATCGATATAGATTACGAGTCTTCTATTTTCTATGATTATCAATTTATTTTCTTGTTCTCTAGAATTTTTCCATAGAGATAAGAATAAGATTAATTATCTTATTAAAATTGATAATCTTATCAGTTTTTGGGATTGATCCGGAATTCAAAAACATGGTATGATCATATCTTCTGACGATTTTTTTTTTTTTTTTGAAGTTTGAACTTGAAGTCCTACACCCGAACTCGGCCAATCCCATTAAGGGTTTATTATAAAAGTACGCATACTCCCCTACTCCTTATTCATCTGTGAGTTCTCGAACGGGGTTAGAAGTTGAGACTAGGGTTTCCGAACCGGTGTGAAATATTCATGTTTTAATGGTTGATTAGTTGATATTTTATTATTTTCTCTCTTAAAAGAAAGGATGTGTATCAAGAAGAACTCATTCCAACCACCATCTTCAAAGGAGTTGTTCAAGTAAGATCAATTCACTCTTCCTTGTATTTTAGTTGACAAATATGGCAAAGACTAAAGGAGTAAGTAAGAAACCCAAGCCTAAGGAAATCCTTGAACCCAATCCTAGGGTTCTTTTTGTTAACAAGGATTTAAATGAAACCTTTGATAGGATTTCAACTAGAGATATTATTCTAGAAAGGAAATTAGAAGAAGGGTATATTAGGACAGAAGATTTAGCTTGGTTGGATAATTACGAACCAGGTAACATCTTATGACCTTCTTACGGGAGTATTTTATTCAAACATTCATAATGTTGATCTTAATAAGATGAGCTTTAGTACAATGATTTGGAGAGGAAATTTTTTTATTAATCGAGAGTTGATTTCGTAACTCACAAATATTTCTCTCGACGAGTTTCTCCTTCCAAGACCAAAAGGAGAAAAAACATCCATTCAAAACCATTTCACTTGATATATGTGGAAATAATGTTGGTTGGAAATATGGGAAACTTCCTACTAAACATCTTAGTATGCCTCTTGAGGTTTTTGGTAAATTGGAAATTCCAAACATTCCACAATTGAGGATGCTTATTGAAGTCGTAACTTTGCGGAGTTAGATATTTTCTCAAAACGGATACTCAAGATCTTGATATATGTGGGTTAATCATTTTTCAAATGGCATCAATGACCATATCCAAGAAGAAATTGGGGTTTCCATGTCTTATTATACTTATTTTTGAAGATCTCGATATTGACCCTATTGGGAACTTTATTGGGACTCCCACGTTAGTTTGTAAAAATACGTTCAAATGTATGAGAACGAACGTAAATAAAAGGAAAATGGCATCTATTTCATATCTTGACGGTTCTTGTGATCCAACAACCTTGAGTCTTCTACAACGAATGCACAAGGATATTTGCAGGATCAACTACAAGGTAAAAGGTATGAAAAAACAATTATGTGTGATTGCTACGAAATTTCACGATATCAAAGACGAAATAGACAAGATTCAAGCTTCTATGGGTGACTCCGATGATGAAGAACATGAATAAATCTTCGGCCAACTTTCTTTTGTTTTTATCTAGGAACTTATGTTGAGGATTATATTCTTGAGAAGGATAACTAGGGTTTGGTATAGCAAAGATTGTGATTACACATAGTTATTTCCAACGTTTTTCATCTTGCATGTTTTTAGATTTATTTATTTAAATTCTAGAGTTGTAGGAAGATGAATTTGCAGTATGTAATCATTTTTGGTTTAATTATTACAAAATTCTTATGAAATATTTATGCCTTTACTTTCTTGTGAATCGAGCTAATATTTCATATATATATATGCACAGAAGTTAAATCTATTGTGTTTTTATAAACGAAAAATACAACAAACTCTATGAGATTTTTCTTGCAGTATTGATCTTTTTGTGATCACACTTTTTTGTTTCGATGCTTGACACACTCCGTAAGATTCTCTTATGTTAAGTAAAATCGAGTAAAATTGTCTCGTTGTTTCGTAACCGGCCTTGAGATTAATTATGTCTATACTATGGATACAAATCCTTGTGATTTGTTAATGTCCGCCAAAATCCTTTTTTTCACGAAAGTAAGGTCACTTATGTTGTTCTCTTGGGAATGACATTTTATTGGGGAGATTTCTTAAATGAACTTATGACTGGGCTGTCGTAGGCTCAACAAATTAATAAATATATTTCCCACTAATTAATTGGTAGTATAGCGGTAGTAAGAGATCCCACATAGAGCTGTGTAATTCATAGGTTATTTGTATCAGCAAGATAAAGTAAATAACAAAGGGGGATTGGTTTTATGATGAATAGAAAGACAATAATAAAAGAAAATAGATGATTAAGGAATCCTTCGCCGTTAACAAGCGATAGCTAGATTAGTTTACTTATCTATCGTTCGTAAGAACCATTCATCACCAACCGTAGAATAATAGCTAGATCAGTGTTATTCCCAAAACTCCTTCAATCACTGGATAAGAAAGTTCTCGACTTCCAGATTCTATCCGACTAACCACCAAGTAGTATATCACTCAAGGTTTAATCCAATCGAATGCCTTAAGCTTTGTGAATTTAGGTTGACCCCAGTAGTTAAACTCTTAGATCAAGGTTTACTTGATGGTGTTGTCTTCACACACAATTTCTCCACAAAATCCCTTTATAAGGTCTCGCAATTTCTACTTGTGTAGAGAGTTATTCGACGATTACTTATCTCCTAATCTCCACTAGCAATAGAATAATCAATAGACTAATCTAGTATGCATCCCAAATCAATCTAAGAATCACTCATAAACCCTAGATATGGTAAAGACAAACGATGATGATAAAAACTCTCAATAGATTTGTATTATTAATAAAGCTTCACGCTTGGAGCATTGAATTCATCCTTAATCAACAAAGAATTTAGTTTGAAGGCGAACTCAGTAAAAACGAACTCGGGCGAGTTTTGCTCTGCGACTCGGGTGATCAACTCGGTGATTTTTTCAGGTGTTTTCTTCTTCGTTTTCCCAAGATTCACAGTATTAATTCAGGTGTTTTTCTTGATTCGATTGTTTGTTTCTTGGTATTATTGGTTTGGTAGGAGTATGTCTTTAATTTGAAGGTAATTATGATGGAAAACTCAAATTCTAGAGTTGAATCTGAGAATGTTTGCTTAATTTCAGAAAAATTTATGACGAATTCTGGTAAGCCATCAGTTTTCACTCCTGATGATATTATTGATGAAAGTCTAAATGAATGGAGATTTAGTTTGATTGGGAGGTTGGATTTAGTTAATATTAATATCGCCAAGGAAAAATTGATTTTGAGAAACCAATGGGCATTATCAGGTAGTTGTCAGTTTATACAGATTGGTAAAGGCTTCTTCATAATCAAGTTAGATAATCATAGTGATATGAGACTCATTTATGAAGGTTTCCGGGAAGTTGAAGCTCAATTCTTAAAATTAAGATACTGGGAAAGGAATTTTAGGCCAGAATTGCAGAAGGTTACTAGTGATTTTGTATGGATGGTTTTTCCAGGTCTTAGCATTGAATATTGGAAGGAGGATATCTTAATGTCTTTGGGTAAAGCAATAGGTAGACCTATTAGGGTTGATCATGTTACCTTGAAGAAGGAAGTGGGTTATTATGAAAATATCTTGGTAGAGGTTGATCTTTCAAAATCCATACCTAATATGGTTGTTGTTGAATCCAAATATGGCAAGTTTGAGCAAGAGGTAAGGGCTTAAAGAGTTCCAAAATTCTGCAGTCAATGTAAGGTTGTAGGTCATTGGGTTTCAGAATGCATAGTTGCCAAAAAAACTCAGGTGTAGGGTGGTAAAACATCATTGGCTCATACACAGCAATTCATGTATACCCCAAAAAAGGTACAAACTAAGCACTCTGTTGGTTTTGATATTTGTCAACCTCTTGAGATTTCACCAAAGTATTCTAAGGACAAGAAGGAGCTGAACAATTTTAAAAATGTGGATTTAGAAGGTGATAATAACAGTAGAGAGAATGGTTTTATTGGTATTTTGGATTCTACCAATAATTTTCCTCCTCTTCCTGTGGAGAAGTTATTGGAAGAGGGATCTTGTAGCTCAACTGTCAATGTTATAATACAATATGAAAGCACTTCTACTGAGGAAGTTAGTACATAAGTAATTAACAATAATGACAGGGTTGAAGAATAGAATGAAGTTTCTGTTTTTGGGAACAAATTTAGTAAAACTGAAGTGAGAGCTAGTAAGAATATTGTTTCACCAAGTAAGTTCCAAGCATTAGTTGATGTTGCTGAAAGTCAAGAGATTTTGATGACCAAAGGAAATAATAAACCTGTGAAAGGGAAGAATGTAAAAGGAGTACCAAATGTTACCACAAGAAAATAAGCAAATACTTCAGTCAAGATTAAGAATGGTGGGGGGGGATCTGGCACCTCTCAAAACTCTCATTCTCAATGAGAGTAATGTTCTGGAATGTCAGAGGCCTGAAGAGACTTCAAGCCAAAGACAAACTCAGAAGTTTAGTAACTACATTTTGTCCTTCTTTATTATGGGTGGTGGAGCCTAAGATAAAAGTTAGTAGTAGAGTTTGTATAGAATTGAAAATTCCAGGGATGAGTCAAATGTTAATTCATAATTCAAATAATTCTTCAAAAGGCAATATATGGTTATTCTGGAACAGATCCTTACCAAAGCCTAATGTTATTTGTTCTTTCAGACAAGCCATTACAGTGGAGGTAGGTGGTGTTTTAGTTACTGGTGTACATACTTCATGCCTCGTAATTGATAGAAGGGAGTTATGGGAAGAAATCATGGAGCTTGGTGAGTTAAATACACCATGGTTGGTAATTGGTGATTTTAATGTGGTCTTAAGTTGCACTGAAAAAGTTGGAGGAAGAAGTCCATTGAGAGTGTCAATGAATGATTTCAGAAATTTGTAGTTGCAGGAAATCCCACAACACACCCCATGTAATATCTTGATAATAATTTCTTGATGATGATTAAAATACTAAAATTGTAAATGGACACATAGATTTTTACATGGTTCGATCAATTTGATCTACATCCATGATTCTTCACTATGATTGTTTAAATTTACATTTGATTTACATTGATAATCTCCATTAATGGGTAGAATTCTAGATCTAGTTTTTGGGGAAGAAGATGATAAAGAAAAATATATTCTCTCTCTAAAAATATCTCTCTGCAAAATGTCTCTCTCTCTCTCTTACCAAAATTGTCTCTCCTTTCTCTCTCTTGCTATTCTCTTTATATAGGTGCTTACATAGTGGATAACAGCCCACATACAGCTCATACTTCCTCTATTTTAGGATCCCTTTCTATACTCTCGCAAGCTCTCTCCATAATTTCGCAGGCTCTCTCTCTCTCTTGCTACATTCTCTCGAGCTCCCGCCTTGTTCTCGCAAGCTCCGCCTTATTCGCTTTCTCTATAACAACCATAAAATCTTCACATCTTTCTCGTGTTTTATGCTGTCGTTGTCTATTATGTCATTCTGCGACACTCGCAGTGTGTTGTTGAAGAACTCGCAGAAGTGTTGTTAATAATTTCGCAGGAATATTGTTGTGGCGATATTCTGATCCTACATCTTGCCTATTTTTCCTTGAATATTGCATGAAGAGCGATCTTTAAGTAAAAATCAGTTGTTGTAGTAGTCTTTGATATTTATTGATGAAGGAACGAGTGAAAGAATACTGGACTTGAAAAGCACGTACTTGCCTCTATTCTTTTGTGAAGTTCCGAAGCTTTGCGAAATAAATAAGAAGTATCAACTCTTGAAGTATGTGAAGTATGAAGTATCCTTGAAGAAATATAAGAAGTACCCAATCCTCAAAATATAAGAAGTATCCGTCCTTGAATGAAAGTCATAAGTATTGCCTCTATTCATGCGAAATTATTACTTCATTTTTAGTGAAAATTCTTGTCCATTTTGGAAATGATTCTTGTCGAGAAGATAAAGAACATGAAATGTTTTCTTGGTAATCCATAGTTGCCTCTGTTCTTTATCTATGAATTTAGAATCCTTGAAAAAATGTTGTATGAGGGAATTGTTTCTTTATTCTTATCTTGCATCTGTCTCATGTTCTGTTTTGTGACACATTTGGCAAAATTCTGGCACATTCTGCGATTTTTTGAATAATCTGCGAAATTAAGAATAACCCTGCGAAATTATGAATAACCAGCGAATTTATGAATAACCCTGCGAAATTCTGAATAATCTGCGAATTTATGAATAGTGTTCCTGAAATAGTGACGCGAAATTATGAATAATGCTGCGAATTTATGAATAGTGTTCCTGAAATAGTGCTGCGAATTTATGAATAGTATTCCTGAGAGATTCAAAATATCACTCTTGAGAGATTCTGAATATTACTCTTGAGAGATTCTGAAAATTATTCTTGAGAGATTCTGAATATTTTATCTTGTCTCTCATTATCTTTCTCGCAATGAACAAATCTTTCCTGTATTCTTAAAAGAAAATAGTTACTGTTTGGGATTATTCTTATTGGTCTTATTTTTCCTTCCTAGTTAAAGGTCTTATTTTGCCAATTTTTTGTTTTGGCGAAAAAATCGGAGGACGTCCTTACATTCGCATGTAAAGACCCATTGATCTTGCCTTATCAGCGCTTTGTAAATTTCTCTGCGATAATATGACAGGCCTAAGTTTTCTTGCGAAGACAAAGCCCCCTGACATTGTCGTCTTGCGATGAAATCGCAAGATGTATTTACACTTTCATGTAAAAACCCATTGATCTCATCTTATCTTTTTCTCTTGGGTTTTTTCCTCTGTATAATTGTATTCTTAAGACACTTAACAACTCCCTAATGGAGGGTGCCGCCCTTATCTTCCCCCTGGTTGCCCCTTCAAGGAGGGCACATCGGTCATACAAGACTATCTCCTCCCATCCGGTCTTAACAACAACCAGTTGTTTTCGCAGCCTCTTATCCTTTATGCCTATATGGCTTATAGTTACGAGAATGCACCCTAAGTGGGGTTTTCTTCGGGCCGAGTGCATCATAGCCAAGACTTGCCAAGGATGGCCAGGGTAGTTTCGTACTCCCCGGGCACCCTTGACTCAACCGTGTACCTCAGCACCTTGGTTATACTCTACACTCCTTAGGAGAGATCCTCGGTCGTCCAACCAGGGTATAACCTTATATAGTTCGAAATCCAAGGTACCTCTCCTGGATAGGTATATCTCCTGGAGATGGACCCCAGCTCTCCATGACTCAGGTTCCAGCAGCGGTATAACCTTATCCCTAAGCCATGCAAACAGATACCCCCTTATATGACGTACTTTAGGTCTTACATTTGCCTCTTGCGAAATTATATTCGCGAACTAGGGTGTACGCCATAAAGCTTCGTCCCATTCTTATGTCTCTGCGAAATTTTATTCGCGTTTCCTTATTCTTTCATTTCTGTCATTTCTTTTATTTCTGTCCTTTCTTTCATTTCTGTGCAAGATATCTCTGCGAAATAATCACCAACTCTCTTTCTTGCGAAACAAACATCTCTATGAAGTAAATGAACATCTGTGAATTGTTTGTTCATGCTGCGAACGTTTTCAAGGCAATAATCATTGTTTAGCATAAATAAGGGTTGATGATGAGAGTTGTGGGAATTAATTATCGAGTAGAGACTTGCTAATATCCCCAGTCAGCCGTTTCTTTGTGAACTTCCATAAACTTATTTCCTAGTCTGTACATTCACATGAGAGCTTTGTGCCTTCTGTGAAGAAAAATACGAAGTCGACATGTATGCGAAGAAAATCTGCGAAGACATTCGCAGGAGCAGATGGGACTCATCCCACTGATCAGTTGGTGTTGCAGACATACAGGAGGTAGAAATCTGGATGGCGTGCTGCTCTTCATTTGGTGCTGTAATGGGGGTTATAACCTTTTTTCTAATGAGTTGCTGCGAAATCTTGTTGTCCCTGCGAACTTTGGTGATAAAAAATTGGTATCAATACCAAAAGCTCTCAATGGCTCCTAGATTTTCATCTGCATTTATTTCGCCTATTCTTCTTTGCCTTTGCTCCTTCGTTATTTCTTTCGCCTGCTATCTTCTGAAGTTTCTGACTAGTTAGAAGTGATCTTGTTTGTGAAGTTTAATGATGATGACGAGTTTTGGTTCGTCTGAGTTGTTGACGATACATCCTTGATCTACGCTTCTTCTTTCTTTTGCTTTGCTGGTGGCTTTCGTCTTCATGCTCTGCTTATATCTCCTTCCTAAATACTTTGCCAAAGTAATTCTTGCATAATGAAAATTTGATGTTACTTTCCCCTTTTAAGTTTGTTTGACTTCGCTGGAACTATTATTGATGCAAACTAAGGTAATTGCTTCATTCCATCATTTTCTGCTCCATTCTATGAAGGGATTACTTGGATGCTATTTGCTTCGCAGTTCTGATAATGCCCGATACTTGGCAACATTTATGAGCTGAGATAATGTATCTGCATCTCATATCTCAAGTATTTAAACAATTAAGAAGACTAAATAACAGCAAGTTGTGAATGATCAAATGCAATATAGCTAGTGATCTTAATCTACTTCAATGAAATCACAAAGTTATAAATGGCAATGTAAATGTTCGAATTTTCTTAGGTCATAATTTTGGTGATCATAAAAGAGATGATAAGAATACTTCCCTTTTAATTGTGTTGTTCGTGGTTAATGAAATGGAACGTGTTGTGTGTAAACTTCCCTGGACTGAAGTATCCATGTTCTTCTTCTCGCTGGCGATTGACGGGTTAAACTTTTAATTTCCATAGCTGATGGCTAACTTCTTCTCTGATGTGTACATCGTATTCGATGGTTCCTAACTTGATTGTGTTGCTCGCAGCTTCTTTGGTTGATTTCTGGAGTTGGTGATGAACCAAATTTGATTGACGCATATTTCTTTAGCCTCGCATGATGTTCATCCGTTGCATACATGTGTTTCTGTTTTGCTATATGCCTATATTTTTTGGCTATTCCTGCAAAAAAAAAAGTAAGTTTAATTATTTCTCCTGTGGAGTTTGCTTCTCCATTCTATTCATTCGCTCTATTTCTTCGCGGAAACTTTCTTCTCAATCTGTTCGCCTTTGGCTGTAGCTCTACTTCTTCTCATATCCTGTTAAAAATCATTAGTGCAAAATACAATCATGAGATGAAACACTCTTCGTACATACTATTCAAGATCCTCCAATTGGTGTTTCACCTGTTGGTTGGACTTGTTGATAAAGCAAGTTTTGCTAGCATCTTCTCTTTTTAATTCTTTGGTTCATTATTTTCGGATGTGTTCCTGCGAAGCTAGCTGTAAAGATTTGTGTTACTTTCTCTTTTTTGTTCATATCATCGACTCATCATCTTCTGGTTTGACGAAGTACTCTTTGAATGATTTTTAGCGAAGACTACAGCTGATTGTTGATGATATCCTTCGCCGTTCTTCATTCTTTCTCTTTGTTGTTACTCCATTCCCTACTGCCGGTATTGGTCTGCGAAGAAAATTTGCGAAACCCTCTCCATATCTGCCGGTATATTTTTGTCTCGTCATTTGTTGATGGTACTTGAAGTATTCTTCCCTTGAGAATTTAACTACTTGCTGATGATCCACATTCTACTACTCATCAGTTCCTTACACTAGTTATACAGGCGGATTGTTTCTACGGGTGTGATGAAACTTTTTTTTTTTGCCTGTGATTTCATCATTGATGTTTTACGAGCTTTATTACTCGAGAACTTTACTTCTTCCTTCATCCTCGTGTCTGATATGATAAGTCATTTGTTGTGAACTGACGAGTTATTATCAAGAGCTATGATGCTGGCGATGCAAACTTGACCATTGCATCCTCCTTCTTTACTCGTCTAATGGTGGTAACTGCCCCTCCTAAATTCATCGTGTAATGACTTTCTCATTCGAGCTCGAATTCCGTAAATTCGTTGGTGACAGTATTGCAACTCAGTTCATCGTTAAGGCTCAAAATGATGAGAATGGTTATTCTTCGCTGTACAATAAACAACAAAAAATAAATTATATCGGTCTTGTCGTGTTTTCATTATTTGATGGGTTTGGAGATAACGACTCATTGATAATAAATCTGCTACTGACACTTATTTTGAATCAAAATCTGGAGAGATCTAGTTTCTGATGAAGAACAATTAAAGATTTTAATAAAAAATTTCTCTAATCTTTGTTCATAAAACATTAAATCTGGAAATTTAAAGAGCAAGTTCAAGGAATTAAGAGAGAAATTCATCCTCTTAGAACAGATTATCGATGTATCTTTTCTTCGTCTCCAACTTCAATGTGCTTTATTTAATCTTATTTCTACATCCCAAGACCTTTTTTAGTGAATGATATTAGTTGTACTTCACTGGAACTTTTCTGACCGAACTTCATCAAAATCTTTGGATCTCTTCTTTGAATTAACAAATTGCAGGTGGATAAATCCTCTACTCGTACCCTGTTTCTAGCGCCAAAATGTAGTTGCAGGAAATCCCACAACACACACCCCATGTAATATCTTGATAATAATTTCTTGATGATGATTAAAATACTAAAATTGTAAATAGACACACAGATTTTTACATGGTTCGATCAATTTGATCTACATCCATGATTCTTCACTATGATTGTTTAAATTTACATTTGATTTACATTGGTAATCTTCATTAATGGGTAGAATTCTAGATCTAGTTTTTGGGGAAGAAGATGATAAAGAAAAATACATTCTCTCTCTAAAAATATCTCTCTGCAAAATGTCTCTCTTTCTCTCTCTTACCAAATTTGTCTCTCCTTTCTCTCTCTTGCTATTCTATTTATATAGGTGCTTACATAGTGGATGACAGCCCACATACAGTTCATACTTCCTCTATTTTAGGATCCCTTTATATACTCTCGCAAGCTCTCTCCATAATTTCGCAGGCTCTCTCTCTCTCTTGCTACATTCTCTCGAGCTCCCGCCTTGTTCTCGCAAGCTCCGCCTTATTCTCGCGAGCTTTCTCTATAACAACCATAAAATCTTCAGATCTTTCTCGTGTTTTATGATGTCATTGTCTATTACGTCATTCTTTGAATCATTCTGGGACGCTCGCAGTGTGTTGTTGAAGAACTCGCAGAAGTGTTGCTAATAATTTCGCAGGAATATTGCTGTGGCGATATTCTGATCCTACAAAATTGCTTGGAAATCTGTCAGCTAATACAAGCTCCAAGATCTGGCATTAAATTTTCTTGGTATAATAATAGAGCAGGGAAGAAAAGAATTTCATGTGATCTTGATAAAGCTTTTGTAAATACAAAATGGCAGGAATTATATGAGGGTTGGAGGTATAAGGTGGGGATTAGAGCTACTTCTGATCATGAAGCTTTGTTTGGAGTAGTTGATAACATTGAAAAGACAAAAAACATTCCTTTTAGATATCAGCCAGTATAGACTACACATCCTGACTTTATGGGTTTAAATAAATCATAATGGCAAGAGGAGTGTGTGGGCAATCCTTCTTTTGTTTTTATGCATAAGCTTAAAAGGTTAAAAGAGATACTTAAAAAATGGAACTGGGAAGTTTTTGGTGATCTCAGGGTGAAGATTAAAGAGGAAGTACTTGCAGCAACTACATTATCTGATGAATCCCCTGAATATTTAGAGTTACTAAACAAGCTGGTGACTGCAAGGGGTAAGCAGGATTTAGAAAATCAACAGTATAATAAACTAATGAGAGCTAAATCCAGAGTAAAATGGATTAAAAAAGGTGGAGAAAATACTAAGTTTTTTCATACTTGTATGAGGATAAGGAAAAATCAAAATGCTATTGTGGAATTGGAGAATATGGATGGCACAATAATTACAGATCAGAATCAAATTGCAAACTCTTTGGTCTCTCATTACAATAAGAAATTTGAGGCTTCTAGTGTGGTAATTGATGAAGATCTTATGGAAGTAATACCCACAGGTTTAACCTATGGAGGATAACCAAATTATGGATTCTATTCCTTCTGCTGAAGAGATCAAAAAGGCAGTGTTTACAATGGATGCAAATAGTGCACCTGGTCCAGATGGATATACAGGAAATTTTTACAGATATGCATGGGAAGTAGTAGGTGTGGAAATGGTAAAGCTATACAATACTGTTGGAAACACATTTTCATACCCAAAGGTTGGAATTCCAATTTCTTATTCTTACTTACTAAAATTCAAGGTGCAAAAAAGGATGATCATTTTAGGCCAATTGGTTTGGCCAATTTTAACTTTAAAGTACTTACTAGAATTATAACCACAAGAGTTAGTGGTAAGCTATAGAATATGATTTCAGAACAACAAGGTGCCTTTATTAAAGGTAGAAACATTCAAGAAAATATTGTGCTGGCTTCAGAACTTGTAAATGAGCTAAGGTGCAAAAGGAGAGGGGGAAATGTGGGGCTTAAACTGGATATTACCCAAGCATATGATTCTCTTGGATAGGATTTTCTATTTCAAGTACTCAGAAGATTTGGTTTTTCAATCTTCATCATTCAATGGTTGGATAAATTTTTTAAATCTGCAAGGATTTCAGTCCTAGTTAATGGTGGACCAAATGGATTTTTTGGAGTGGGAAGGGGTCTGAGACAAGGTGATCCATTATCACCATTTCTATTTGTTTTAGCATAGGAAGTTTTGAGTATAAACATCTCTAAAATGGTGATGAATGGTAATATGCAAGCAATGGTTAACAGGGGGGGGTTGTCAACCTACTCACATGTTGTTTGCTGATGACATTTTTATTTTTTGTAATGGCCAGAAGAGATCTTTTGCAAATCTAATGAACATGTTAACAAGATATCAACTGGCAGCTGGTCAGGTGGTGAACAAGAACAAAAGTAAATGCTTTGTAAGTGGGGTTTTTGATTTAAGAAGACAACAGATTGCTGAGTCTCTGCAAATGCTACTATCTGACTTCCCAGATAGATATTTGGGAATTCTACTAAATCCTAGTAGAGTGAAAACATCACAAGTCTGGGGGATAGTAGAAATGATGCAAAAGATAATGGCAGGATGGATGGGTAAGTTACTAGCTTTATCCGATAGATTAATCTTAGTGAAGCATGTTTTGTCCAGTATGCCCATATACATAATGTCTGTGTATAAATGGCCTAAGACAGTCATTACAACTTGTGAGAGGATTATCAGAAATTTCCTTTGGTCAGGTGATCCAAATGTTAAAAAGCTAGTGATTGTTAAGTGGGATGAAGTGAATGCACCAATTACTGAGGGTGGACTAGGTTTGAGAAGAATGGAGGTGATGAATAAGGCACTTTTGATGAAGTTACTATGGAAAATTGAAACTGAGGATGTTGAGTGGACTAGGTTTATGAGAGTTAAATATAAAAATAAAGCTGGTGAGTGGAGCAAATCTTATAAACAATCATTTATATTCTCAGGGATTAAATGGGTATTGAATGAATTTAATGAAAGTTGTAGATGGATTGTTGGAGATGGCACCAGTATATCTGTGTGGAGAGACAAATGGGTTAAGGATTACATTTTGTTGGAGAAATACCCTAGTGATACTTATATACAGCAACATAGTGACATGAAGGTGGGTTATTTGATTCATGAAGGTCAATGGAGAATCCCAGAAGATATGTTAAGATATTTTGATATTTATGATTTGCGTGTGATTAATGTGGGGAAGGACAAAAGAGTATGGGTAGGTGATTTATGTGTTAATTGCTCAGTAGAAACTTCAGTTGAACTTCTGAGAACAAAATATCCAATAGTGCCATGAGGTAAGAAGATTTGCCAACCATGCATTCATCCTTGCATATCAAGCAACTTGTGGAAAATATTAAGGGGTGCTTGTGCAACTGAGGAGGCTGTTAGAAAAAAAGGATTTCAAATAGTGTCCAAGTGTTATCTATGTGGGTGCAACCAAGATACAATGGACCATATTCTGTGGCATTGTGATTTTAGTGAAGGCATTTGGCATTGGTTGAGGGGAGTATTCAAGTTTCTTAATCCTATATCTTTTGAGGAGGTACTTAAATTGGCTCATGGAAAGAGTGCAACTGTGCAACAAATTTGGTTCATAAGTTCTTTTACTGTGATGGTGGAATTATGGCATACAAGAAATAAATGTATTTATGAAGCCGAACTTCCTGATACTGACAAACTGAAGCAGAGAATTATCAGATTCACCGAAGAATGTAGTGTCAGAAATAAAGGAAGAATTTGGGGGAGCATGTATGACATGATGATATTCAGTTTCTTTAGTGTCACTGGGATGCAGATGCAAAGAGCTGAAATTAAATAATGTTTTTTCTCATTACCAGCTAGAAATCAGGTACTAATTTGCTGTGATGGGGCATCTAAGAGGAATCCAGGTAGGGAAGGTTTTGGCTTCATAGCTAGAACATGTCAGGGAGAATGCATTGGTGCTTCTACAGGTGGACTGGGAGTTGCAACCAACTATCTGGCAGAGTTCATGGCTTTAATCATTGCAGGGGAGTGGGCAGTCAAGAAAGAGTTATAGGATGTGGTTTTCAGTCTTGATTCTAATGTAGTGATAATGGCCTTCAGAAATAACAACATTCCTTGGATAGTGCAGTCAAGATGGAAGTTAATTAAACTGAAAATTGCCACAATTTCTTTCAAACATTCTTTCAAAGAGATCAATTTATCATCAGATGATCTTTCCAAGAAAGGGGTTCTATTAGCAAAAGGTGAAATGCAATACTTTACAACAAAACCTGAATTCCTTGGTGCATTGGAAAATGAGGATAAGAGTTATTTCAGGTTTTGCTAAATAGCGAATTTCTGATAGTTTCAAAACTGTGTAATTCTTTTAAGTGTTCAGTATTCTAGCTGAGACTATGCTCTGGCTAGTTTTGTAATTCAGTTTATGTTTGGTAATAAAATTTATGATTTAGAAAAGAAAAAAAAAAAGGATTTAGTTTCTAATGATTACACAATCACCTGGTTTCCCTCTAAATGGATAAACCCTAAAATATTAATGAAGAACAAAAGTATAATATGAGATGACCGATCATGATTACATTGCTTGGTCTTCAAGTATTTAGTTCGGTTCAAGAACCCGACCCAAAATAACGAAATAACATTCTCAAACGTGCCCTTAATCCTTCCAAGGAGTTTATACACGTTTTCCACTTGCTAAGTTCGCAAACCCAGTCTGCAAACTTTAAATTCCAGCAGAAATTTTCGGAATTAAAGTATGAAACCCGTCCGCGAACTTTACTGTCTTCGGTATTCGATAAAAGCTCGTTTTGGCCACAACCCGAACTCGGAATGACCTCATTCTTTTTGCATTATTTTTATCTTTCAATTCTCTTCAATGTGGTGATGAGAAATCCTTAATTTGAATGAGTTAAGATCGATCTTTGGCCCTTCTCTTGATTTTGAGCGTTTTGCTCCTTTTCGTCGCACTTATTCCACTTCCACTTCTCTTCATAGCTCTTTTCAGCACTTTGTAGCTCCTTTTTGGATGATTTACATAATAGAGACAAATAAGAGAAAACAAGAGTAATAATACGAAAATATGCAAGAATAATAGCTTAAACAAGTATGGAATGGACACTAAAATCATATGAATTATGCACTTATCAAATTTCCCCACACTTAGCTTTTGCTAGTATTTGAGAAAACTAAATAAAACTAATCCTAAATACAACAACTCCATGTCGTTGATAATACGGTTATACTTAGCATGTGTAACAAGCCTTTAAACCCCTAGGTGTCCCTAGTGGACGAGTTATAGTCTCGTGAGGGATTACAAGAGGTATACCCACAAAACCTACTCCAATTTCTCGCCTTGGAAGAACCACTAAGGATAGACACAAAGTAGTAGCCAAATAATTAGCTTGCATAAGTTCTTTAGCTGCAAACATCCCACATACATTCCAATCATCACACATTAGCAATTACTTGCGTGTGACATTCAACCTAATTGCAAAAATCTACTAAGATAGTCATCGTACTTGTTGCAACGTTTGTTACAACACTCGCATATTTAAATCACATGGATAGATAAGAATATGGAAATAGATAAGTGAAGTGTACAAATGTTGACTAAAGTGAAAGATGTTACCCACAATACTTGTATGAATGTCGTCAAATGATATATATTTATAGCGCAATAGTTGAGAGAAGCACCCATTTAACTCGACCACATGATTAGATACTCTAAGAGCATGTTCCTTTTCAGCAAGTACATGATAGTTGCCTTGGATCCTGCATTCCACGCTTGTTTAGGAAACGGAGACAAGGATAACATTTCACACATACTGCTATCCAAGTGTCAAGAACCTCATCAATAGTCTTTTTTTTATATATAACTTCAGAAAAAGAGAAAGTTACTCAGAAAAGTATAAAGCTTGTCGAGCATCATGGTTTACAAACATATAATTATCTGTAAATAGCTCAGTCCACTGAACAGTTAGTGTTTGAGTAGTAATGTTTGAAGCTATTTCCAGCATCTTTGGCAGCCACTTTTGCCTTAGGGAATTACATTCAAACTTGAGAAAATAATAAAGATAATCTACATAGTTGTTTATGAGGTCGATGTTGCTTTCAGTTTGGTAGTTACACCATTTATTCTTCAGTTCCTTAGCCATCTTTATGTTGCCCACCTGGATGTTGCATACTCTTTCGCTCTTCAGTTGTAACCATTTTAGCACTGCCAAAGCACCCAGCGAACATCCCTCTTCTTGAGTTGTTACTCTGCAGGAGAAGACTCTGGCGTCTTCAGTTTGTTGTTATTCATCTGTGAAAATAACAATGACCAAAGAGTAATTCGGGTGAAAATTATAGTAGCGGTGAGTTAGGGATGTTTTCGTTGTTTTAGGTTTGGTAGTTTGTAGTGTTAACAACTGGTTGTTTGTTGGTGCTCTGTTGATGGTATATTGTGTAAAGGTATTGTAGGAGTGGTTTATATGATTTTTGACTTGATAGATTGTTGTCTCCGGTTTAACCTGGATTGTTCTAAAACTGTTGTCACACCTATGTTTCCAAATGAACCAGCATAAACTGGATTTTAGTTTTATACTCCTTACTCTATCCATCTTTGACAGACCTGGTTCATCAAACCAATTTTCTATCCAATCTTTCATGGTAGTATCACTTCTATTTGGCTCCCTACACCCTAGTCCAAAGAGGACAACCCTGCTAAAGGTACAATGCAGAAACAAATGAGAGATTGTTTTATCATGCCTGCCACATAGTTGGCAAGTAGGGGATATATTTGTCATCCTGGTAGTTAGTTTTTCCTTGACTAGTAGGATGTCATGGTAGCACCTCCAGATAAAAACTTGGATTCTTGGGATAACCTCCATTTTCCATATCTTCTTACAGATGTTATTGACTGTGTTTGTCACTACTTCTCCCTGCAAAGGGTTGATTAGGCAATTGTACACAGATTTTGCTGTGAGTCTTCCATCCGGAGTATAGGGCCAAATTAGCCTATCCTCCTGAGAAGTATAGTTTTTTAGGTTTATCGATTGTATATTTTCTACAGTTCTCGGGTGAAAGACTTATTGCAAGAAGTCGGAGTTCCATTCTCTAGTGCGTTCTTGGATTACATCTTTGACGAGGGTTAGGGTGTTGGATATTCTAGGTTTGGTTTCTTCAGTATTCAGTATATTTGGGTATGCTAAGGGGTACCAGTGATGGTTCCACAAACTAATATTTTCTCCATTTCCTATTGTCCATATCCCTTTCTCTTTTATAATGTTTAATCTCGTTTAGAAACCCTTCCAAAGCCAGGAGCTGTTGTTTTTCACCTTCTTGATGCATAACGGGGAGATACCTCTGAAATACTTCTCCTCCATTACTTTAGCCCATAGCTCATCTCTTTGTTGAATCATCCTCCACACCGTCTTTGTAATCAATGCCTTGTTGAACAGATCATAGTTTTTGAAACCCATACATCCACTATCCTTTGAAATGCAGAAAGTTACCCATTTTTTGAGACACATCCCTTTTCCATCCTCCATGGAATGGCCCCAGCAGTAGGCCCTATTTTGTCTATTCATCCTTTTTTATATAGTTTTTGGTATTCTAAAGCACGCCATTTGGTATGTAGCTAATGAGTCAGCTACATGCTTTATCATTTCCCCTTTACCTGCTCTGGAGAATAGTTTTCCAGACCATCCCGCTAGGCGGGATTTATGTTTTTCCGCTAACGATTCGAAGCACTTTGTTTTGGACCGGTGTGTGAATAGAGGCACCCCAGATATTTGTCATCCAGTTTGATTCTACCAATTTTTAGTATATCAGTGATATTTCTAGCTTTTGTATTTGAAACATTTTTCCCAAAGAAAATTCCAGATTTCTCATAATTGATTAGGTGACCCGATCTAGCACTAAACATCTCCATGATTTGCATAAGGCGTATTCTCTTTTTTGGTAGCCCTAGTGAAAATGAGACAATCATCCGCAAAAAGCAGGTGGGATATTGAAAAGGATTTTTTGGAAAAATTAACTCCAGCAATCCACTTGTTCTTTTCAGCTTCAATGAGCACCCTAGATAGTCTTTCCATGTATATCATGAATAGATAGGGGGTCCCCCTGTCGTAGTCCTCTGCTGGGTGTGAAGAACCCAGTTTGGGACCCATTTATTAGAACCACACTAGTTGTTGTACCAATGCTTTGCATTATTAGCTCAATCCATTTATCTCCAAATTCGAGTTTTTTCATAACCACCTGCAGGAACTTCTAGTCAACTATATAAAAATCCTTCGACATGTCAATCTTTATTCCCATATATCCATTTTTTTGTATTTTTTGTTCTCATCGTGTGGATGACTTCATGTGCTATTACTATGTTTTCAGTAATTTGCCTACCAGGGATAAAAGCCAATTGATAAGGGGATATGAATTTATCTAGAAAAGGCTTTATTCTGTTTGCAAGCAATTTTGAGATGATCTTGTAAATAGTATTGCACAAAGAGATGGGTCTGAAATCAGCCGGAGTTGATGGAGCTTGTTTTTTTGGAATAAAGGTTATAAATGTAGCATTTATTTCCTTTAAGATGTGTTTAGTCTGGAATAATTGTTGGACCAACTTTGTGACATCATCCTTTATGAGATACTAATTTTTTTGGTAGAAACCATCCAGGAAACCATCTGGTCCCGGAGATTTATCTGGGTGCATATAAAAAATAATCAGTTTTATTTCTAGTTCAGAGGGAATTTTTAGAACTTTTTTGTTATCCTCATCAGTTATGCTTGTAGGAATTAGCTTCAATATTTGATCATGAATATCAGGTTGGGTTGAAGTGGCCATTTTCTGAAAATGGTTAAAGAAATTTCCTTCGATTTCTTCACGGTTATGGCGCCATTCCCTCCTTTCATCCTGAATTTCCTCTATTCTTAGTTTTTTTGCTCTGAATTTTGTCGTTGAGTGAAAGAATCCTGTGTTTTTATCTCCCAGCTAGAGTCTGTTATCAGTGGCTTTGATTTTCCAAAAAGCTTCCTCAAAATTATACCATTTTCCTAGATTCTCTTGTAAGAGTTGGATTCTCGGGCTATTGTCTGGTAGTTTTAGAACATTTTTAGCATGAGAGAGAGTTTCATTAATGTTTTTAATATTATTTTGTATATTTCTGAAATACTCTCTATTTCAAATTTTTATTAGCTTTTTGACGTTTTTAAGCCTACCTACAAACTTTAAAGCTTGTGAACCGCCTATTTCTAGGGCCCATGCTTCTTCAATCACCTTGAAACAGGTTGGGTCTTATAGGTAGATGCTAAAAAATTTGAAAGTTTTTGCTACGTCCTTCCAACATGGGGATGTCCTAAGAAGAATAGGGCAGTGGTCCGACGCTAAGGCTGGTAGGTGATAGACATTATCCCTAGGGAAGAGATCAAACCATTCTGAATTTGTCAAAACCCGATCAAGTTTAGCCTCTATGAAGTGTTTAGCCTCTCTTTTATTGAACTCGATCAAAACCCGATAAATAGTCTTTTTGACTTGCGATATAATGATGATATGGTTTTTATTTCATCGATTATGATTAGTCCGAAATTCCGGACCTATCATTTATTAGTGTCGATAAATGAAGATGAGCCACAAATATATAATTTTCTTTTCTTTTCTATTTTTTTTCCGGCTCACTCTTACTGAGTGTAAGACAATTGTCTTATGGGGCTTTTATATAACTCAACCAATGATTACCTTGCTACAACATCCATGGCAGTATTAGGATCCCACCAAATCACTTTAGAGAAACATAAAACTGCAAAAATAAAAAGAAAGTGATTCAGTAATGATTAATTGCGAGGATGAATCTTTCAAATGACTACCATAGATGAGTTTCACATTTAATTATGAACGTATAAATTTAAGGATTGTAGAATGATAAAATGGAACTCAATATATAGCTGTAAGAACTGTTTCAACCTGAAAAAGTTTAGAGTGTCATCCTAAATAACTCATAATTAACTCCAAAAGATAAAGTCTCAGGAATGCAAGAAATCAAAGAGTTTTTTATTATTTTTTTATATGCAAACCAAACATGCTTAACTACTTCCCCACACTTATACTCAACATTGTCCTCAATGTTCAAAACCGAAATTCCGATTTCTGACATAACAGTCCTGAAAAACTAAAAAACTGTATAAATGGATAGGGAACTATGAAAAAACATCCTAAATGAAAGTTGTTCTCCTACGTCTTTTCTATAAGGTGTCAAAAGGGAACAGTGTTTCGATAAATGGCCCGACTTTGATGGCCTCCGGACTGGCTGACATGTAATCTGAAAAAGTTCTGGAAAAATACCGAAACTCAAATTTCTAGGCCTATTGGTCCAACTTAACAGACTCCAAATTTAGATTTTATTTTTGGAAAAGAACGATATGTCTGTGCTCTTTAAAATTTGGGTTAACCACTCATATCGGACTCCGTATGAAGTCTCGAGAGCTATTTTCGTGACAACTGCGCAGTCAGAATTTTCTGACGAGAATTCGTCAAAACTTTCACTATAGATTTAGCACTTTGTAAAATCTAAGATAAAAATGCAAGATATGATATGAAAAATTAAGAAAACTAAAAACAAAATGAATAGAGATACAAAATTGATGGGTGTAACCGATCCTGGTAACTGGTGTGACCGATCACAAGCAATACCATGAGTATATGGTAACCGGTCCTGGTAATTAATGTAACCGATCCTGGTAACTGATGTAACCAGTCCTGGTAACTTGTGTGACCGATCACAAGTATTTCCATATTAAGGTATAACCGATCCTAGTGATTGGTAGAACCGATTGAACCCATGTATGTGATTTGATATTTGATCAATCACATAGTGACCTTGGAATACTGGTGAACCAATTCTAAACTTGTTTGGAAGTATGGTATAACCGACTCCAAGGATGTAAATCCATGTAAATATGAATAAGGATTTACAGTGAAAAGATGTCAACATACTTTGAACACATACAGTAACTCTTATCATTTATTGTTCAAAGATATTCCTTAGTACTCAAGGAGATCATGTGCCGAAATAAATTGAGGATCTTTTAATTAAGGCTTTTGGTTTTATATGCTTTAATTACCAGCAATTAAATGCATATCTCTGGAGAATAAAAATTAGTAATGTGCATTTACTAGTTGGAGATTTTCTATTGAGAGATTTCAGAAATTTTGGACAAGCATTTATTGGAATTAGGAAAACCGAATTTTGCTATTTATTGCATATCTTGAGAATATTTTTGGTTTTGGAAATTCCTTAGTGTCCAAACATCCTTGGTCTATAAATACCTAAGTTTTCATTTCTAGCAAACTATCCTAAGAGCCAGGCAAACTTCATATTTTTGTTATTTCTGGTGGAGCCGTCTATCCGGAGAGGAAAGTATCATAATTAGGTGAAATCTCTTACGACCGCTCGTTTAAAGACTTTTGTGGGGTCAAGAAGCTCTACGAGTACCGTTGGTGGGAAACTAGATAATTGATGTGTTATTAGTTTTTGATTGGTTTGATTGACTAACGGTTGTTGAAACTTAATTGCACCTAGTTTGTTTATTATTGAGAATCTTCTCTTCTGATATAAGATTCACTTAAACTAGATCGAAGTATCGACGGGATCTTTAGAACTGTTTGTAGATCTAAAGACATCTTATGATAATCTATTATTAACAGACTTTGTTATGTGTGTGATTGATCAGAAGAGATTCAAGTGGTATTGTGCAGGTGTTTATTGAAGATTAAAGAATATTTGAAGACGAATAAGATTTCTTATTTGGTTCTCATATCTTTGGGTGTGCACAAACCTTGATCGGCTGGGATCCAACTAGAATCGGATTTATTCGATTGATTAGTTGCTTAAGATCGGCTCGCTTTAAAGTTTCTTGTTGGATACTATATTGATTTATTGCAAATATAAACTCTGCTACTTCGGTAGTTGTTGGATAGATTGATCTAACCATTTAAAGGAGTTTATTAGTTTAAACGGAAGAGCCTTTGCATATGACTTGAGATATCTTCATTTGAAAGAATCAAGAGAGTTGTTACCAAACATATTTATTGTTCCTTTACTGTTTGGAATACGATCCAAAGGAATTGTCCAGTATGTGCACTTATTGAATGTCAGAAGCGCAAGGATAATGAAGAAACTAAGTGAACTAGGTTTGGTTGCTTGGTCTCAACTATACGAAGTTGGTTTAGATTTTTTATAGCGGATTAATTATGAGAGTATTCAATTCTGGACTTGGTCCCAAAGTTTTTCTGCATTTGCAGTTTCCTCGTTAACAAAATCTTGCTGTATCTTTTACTTTTCTATTTTCGCAATTATAATTGTTTATTATAATTAAAATTAAAATACACAAACGTTAACTCCGTGTTACTTAATAGTGATCCTATAAAGTTTGGTTAAGTCTGAACCTATTATCAAGTAATCGCACTTTGATTGTTGTATTGTCTCGATCTCGTACCCATAGATGATCAAACAAAGCGTGAATACCGATTTGTCGTATTGTCTCGACTTTGTCCATAGAAAATCACTTTCAGTAAGAGGACTTATAGGTAGATAATTTAAATATTATGGTGTATTTGGGTACCCTCGTCTTTTCAATTGGTATCAGAGCAGGCAAAAGATCTAACAATCTATGTTTGGTGCGATCCAATCTATAATATATGAGTCAAATAAGAAAAGCAAAGCTAAACTTATGAAGTACTCAGTTAACGTACATTAAGATGTTGAGAATAAGGTTTCAGAAAAGGTCAACGGATTTTGGTCTCGTAAGTCTTTTCGAAAATCAAGAAGAAAGTCTAAGACTTATAACTTGATTGAGAATCATGATCATGATCAGAAAAGAATGTATCCAAAACTAACGGAACATGTTTTGGATTCGACTCCAATCACTGGTGAAACCATTGATAGCCTGAATGATGTCCTGGAACTTATTGTTCAATTAAATGTAAGAATATGTGAAGGAAAGCGATAAACACTCAGTCTTCAAAATAATTTAGCAGATTATTTGAAACAAAAATTGGCTTTGTGCAACGAAGTACATCAACAAAATTTAGAGTGTGAATATCTTACTCAATCGCTGGAACATTCACAAATAAGGAATATGATCCTTATAGAAGAGATTCTTACAGAGACATGTCGAAAGGTATACCTTGATAAGTGTTTGGAAAAACATTTTCAAAAGGGAATGGATACCTTAAGGGGACATATAAAATTTCTTGAACAAAAGGCATTTGCAATTATTTAATGGCAGACCAAGATCATATGGGTTCGAATTCAAAGAACATACCATACTAGGGACAAGATGTAATCAAGGATATAGCATCACACGCAATATTTCTGATAAAAGGGATGGATGCGAAACCCATACAGGGGTACACAATCATGACCCTAAGGATAAGAAGGAAGATGTTCCTCAAATGGTACTTGGTGAGGAAGATTATTCTCACCCTAACACTTAAATATGTTGGAAAGTGCATCCTTACAATTCCCAATCATTTGATGTAAGGAAACACAAGTACCTGGGCATCATGTATCCTGTTAATATCTCTTATTCAACATAGAGAGTATACATAATCTACATGAAGATACTTAATTTGTCCTCATGTGTTGAAAAGTTATCTTACAGTAACTTGTGTAAACATGATAAGCTTTCTTGCAGTATGTTTAGATACATGATCTAGAAGATTGATTCTTTCTAAAAAATCTTTGTGATTTAATAACACATAAGATGCGAAAATCTTTTCAAATATGGTCATAATTATTTATTTAAGGTCGGCACCTATGTTTGGTATGTGTCAAATAATTATCTGGTATATGTACTCATCTTGCTTGAGAACTTATACTAAAGGATGTTTCCTCAAACCAGATCTCAAGCTAAAATTCTGAAAGCTTTGAGTGGAATGGCTTCTAATGAAACTATTAATCTTGTTGACTCCTTCAAGAAATCTGGTAGTGAGGATAAAGGAAAAGAAAAGGAAGATATGACTAATATTCATGTCCAAAACAGTTTGGATGCTAAGATTGATATTCTCAATCTACGACAAGTCCTCCTCAGTACTATCGAAACACATCACAGACATACAACATTACTAAGAACTGTTATCTGTAACCAAAGGAAGCTGATTAAACTTGGAATCGGTAATAAGGAGTATGCTCGGAATATCAATCGAAAGGTTAATGCTTTAGCCTGTGAACATAATCAAGGTACTGTGTGCAGAATCCGAGAAATCGGTCGAGATGCTGTTGATGAGGATCCTGAAAATTTTGAGGAAATTGAAGATGATCTTTGAAAAATCTATTTAAAGATCCGTTCCAAGAAAAATATACATTAGTTTTTGATTTATTTTTGATTATTGTATAAGGTCTTTTTTTAAATAAAACTATCATTATATGAATAAAATTATTATTTTATAATTTTTCCTGTGATAGATTCAGGTTACATAGCATGTGCTTGAATGTCTATATTATTTCTATGTGTTTATGGGATTTCTGATTTCGGTTTTCATAACCTTAATATTCGATCTCATATGATGAGAACCCTTATGGTTTATGTGACTTTTTGATTTAGAGGGATTAAGTTCTAGCCCAAGTTAGTAGGCTTTATCAAAGGATCATAAGGTGTTCTGATTGAAACTCATATGTAAAAAGTCAGAATGTGTTGAATCAATTTGTGTTTCATGAGTTGTGTTTAGCATAAACATATTTGTTTCGGGTTTTCAACTTTTGCTATTGGCACGCATTAGTTAAAACCGATTCAACCTTTCTCTGGTAAATGTTGCTCATTGTTGTTGTTCTTGCGAGAGGATGACAACATACTGGTGGAGAGTTCTAACTTGAACTCGTGCTTAATGATATATCTTTTTAAATTGTTAGTTAATCATTTTCATGTTTAAGAAAACCCCGCTTATATTGCATATATATTTTACTTTTGCTTAAAAAAAATTCGGTACAGTTGATATATATTCCACTATGTGTGTATGGATGTAACAGTACGAACCTTTTTTCTCGGGTTTAACCAAACCCATTTGTCATATATTTGCTTTTAGAAGTACTCAAAAACATTACATAAGGTGTGTTTATAAACTTGTGGTTGTTTTAATCTGAAACTTCGGTGCCTTAATAGGCCTCCATGCAAGATACCCACGTGTTACTCTCCTCCTAGTTTTGAAGGAAATAAAATAAAAAGAGTCGGAGAAAAAGAGAGGGGGGCTTCCTCTTCATTTCTTCTCTATCTCCGCGATTAAATTCTGAATAGAAACCCACTGAAATCTGCACAAGTGAGCTTAGTGGAAAATTTAATAAATTGAGGAAGAAGGGGGTCTTTGTTGATTTAGGATTTTTGAAGTTGAGTTTCAATTGAGGTTTTATTTGGTAGAGTTTCATGCTTAAGAACCAGCTAAGAAAGTAAAAGTCTAGGGCTTGGTGTTGATGGATATTTTGGCTGAAATTGATGATTCTTGGCAATTGAATTAGCTTGACAAGGTAAAAAATCTCTTCTTGTTTTAGTTTTCTACCAAAGTAGGTTTCATATTAAAAAAAAAAAAAAATTCTATAAATCGATTCCATCAGTAAATCCATGAGATGGGTGGTAGAAATTAGGGTGAGTTTGTGTTGTATCAAACTAATTCATGAAATCCATTCACATGAACCTTTGGTTGAGATATTTGTGAATTTAGGGTTCATAGTGTGAAATTGAATATTTTTGTCATAACCCATGTTATTGGTAAATAAATGAGTTGGTATCTTATTATCATCATGAATTTCTCAAAAATTAATTTGATTCTTATAATTGTTGTATGTTCTTATGATCAATTCGTGCTTGGATTTCTTGTATGCAAAAAAAAAAAAAAACCTAGAATGCAGGTTTTACGATTATATTCGCATCTTAAATTCCAGCCGTTGAAATTCTATGAATTTTAATTATGTTATTCTTCATTAGTTCATGGAAGTACAGTAAAACGTTGAGGAAGATCAGATAATTTTAAGTACCAAAATCAATAAACTTATCATGACTTCCTTCTGCAGGATTAGAGTCCTAAACAGCCTACTCTCAATGGGTTTTTCTCATTATCCGTATATCGTATGAAGCTGAATTTTTAATATGTTGTTTATATATATGTAAGTGAATTACTTTAAAATTTTCATGAAGTTATAATAAGTTTAGGTACACCAAAGTGTGGTATAATCGTAACTGAATTCTGTGTGTTAGATGCTGAAAGCAGCCATGTTGAAGTGAGTATATGTTTTCAATGAACCGTGATAACACGCTCAATTTTGGATATGTTGTGGTTACATAAGTTATATAGATTCTATAAAAATTACAAGATGATCGGGTGAACTTTGGTACCTCAAATATTTGTCAAACCCTGACTGCATTTTGAGAAGCAGAAATACGATGCAGTCTCGTTCATCCTTAGATTTCCCATCGTGTTGAATTGAAGGAAGTGGAAATAAAATGTGAGTTTGAATGATGATAAAGTTGGGTGTGTTGACGAATTCTAGGAACTTATCTAATAAACTTTTGATTTTATAAGTTGGGTGTTCATCTTATCTGTATTCAGGCATTCATAAACTTTCGATCTAGCTAGATTTACAATATTAATGGAGTATGAATAGGTAGCATGTGAAAGTTAGAGGTATACATTGACTAAGTACTAATTGTGATTGTTCTTTATATGGATGAATATATATATATATAAATGGTTGTATCATTTTGTTCGTAGTGCCAACTTGTGATCTTACTTGATTTCATGAAGATACTCTATGTGAATCCATGGTGTCCTTGCTGGAAATCGCTAATACTGTAATTATTTAGTGAGACTTGTAAGCCGGTGTTGGCTAAGTGTTTGGTTCCAAAATAAAGTAATTTAGAATTCTGATGTTTGGCCTTAGTCTTAATGATTGTGGTTTGCACACACAAGTGCAAACTTCCAATTTTGGAACCTCTATTTTGTTTGACCCCTTGTGTTGATGTCGGTTAATCGATCTCATTGGCCGTAAACCTACTGTGTACTTAAGTGTAATGGGTACTTACTTTGATTTCAGAGATAGTTTTCTGTATCTATAAAATCTGTTACGTCTTTCTCATCTTGGCAGAGAAGTCACAAAGATTGGTTGGGATATAACTTAAACGACATTGGACTTTTATTATAGTTGCTAGACTTCTTTCCTTTTTATGTTTGATGTATGGAAGGGTATAAGTAAATTTCAGTTAGGCAGATATGGACTTAAGTAGACATTTAAGGATTTTGGATCGTGTCTCCACTAATATTTTATATAGAAGAATTCCTTTTACAATGAATAGCTTCTATAGGTTATTGGTTATCTTTGGCTTATTAAGAGTAGGGTTCTACTCGTGATTCATTATGTATACTGCAAATGGAATTAGTTTACTTGATACCTAGTCAGAGATAGTTGCTATCATTATGGTAGTTCATACTATCTAAATACGAAAAGTGACGAACTACGGTCGTGCTTGATCCCTTCGAGCAACAGAGACGGTACGTAGGAAGACGTTATGCGGTTCAACACAACTATGCAAGGTTGTTCATATCATATAAAGTGTTGGTTGCTGCTTCGTTGTTCATACCATCTATTCGGAGATGATTGCAACCCTAGTAGTTTATAAAATGTTTTGGTAAGAGGTAGTTGCAGTATTGGCTGTTCATACTACCTAATAATGAGATGACCGTTGCCTCTTCGAGATAATTCATATCATTTGATAACCATACAGCCAGTGAGACAAGAGATGATTATTACCATTTGAGGTAATTCATATCATCTGCCTCGGCTAGTGAGTTAGGAAATGGTTATTATCGTGCAAGATAACTAATATCATCTAAAAAAGGATGGTTATTTTCGTCTTAAGGCAATTCACACCATCTAGCGAGGAATGGTTACTGCAAGGCAGTTCATACCATCTGCTAGGCCATAATTGGCACCCTCACTACATTTGTATGAACCATCTGGGATGGTGATATTGTCATGCCTAAGTGGCACATTGTCAGACCCACTGGGGAACCCAACCTATAGGTGGCTACTCGGAAGATCGTTGCAGCAACGATAGCTGGTAACTAGAACTACCCTCACATTGGCACTGGCCATTCCTCACCCGTATGATACGGAGTGTGTTTTCAGGCCCATTGGGTCACCCCACCACCTCTGTGGCTACCCGGAAGACTATTGGCACTGGCAGATGGTGGCTGGTATGCAGAACTACTCTGACAATTCTGACAATTACATGACCCTTAATCGAGGTTTCTATTCAGCAGAATCTCAGTCTGTGAACCTTGGTGTTCGCTTTAAGATGATTGTCACTTGCGTAAGGTGATTCATATCATTTGCTTGGTAAAACTGAATTAGTCAGAAAAATTTGAAAGTCTAGTTTCTTGAATGACGTATCAGAGAGTCGGATCTTGCCAAGCGGGTCGTAACCCGACCCGCTGGAAGCGAAAATTCTCTGGTCTGTCACAATGGATGTGTATGTATGTGATTCAATTATTTCCGATTAAGAAAAACTGTGTCAATTTATTTGACTTATTGTTTGATATCTTCTTTATTGTTTGGTATTAAGTGTTTTTGCTTAACGAAATTTCGGTGCAATTACAGTACTATAATGTCTATGTTTGTTTCAATTGCTTTCGGTTAAGAGAAATAATTGTGCAAGTCAATTTATTTGGTTTGTGTGTATTGTTTATGGCTTAACGAAATATGTGATCATTTGTTTAGTCCAATTTTATTCCGGATAAGAGAAACTAAGTTAATTCTGATCTTAGTTAGACTTATCAAATTGAAGGATTCGGTTATTCAAGTCTAATCGAATGCCTTGACAATAAATACTAGTTAACTAACCCAGTACTTGTCTTGTCTAAAGTGAAAGGTCTAAGTTATTGTCTGAATAATTAGAACTTGATGAGAAAAATAAAGTTAATTCTGATCTTTATTTTCGTCTTATCGAAATAAGCGATTATGTGTACAATCGGTTTAGCAAGGGAACTAAGTTTCTTAGTCAATTTGTTAAACTGTTAGGGAAAATTTCTTCGGGCAATTGTTTCCTCGATAACATATGAAAACCAAATTACTTGTAGTTTCGGTTTTGATATTGGTTATCAAAAGTGGTATGTGAAACCTTCGTGCTTAACTCTTATAGGTTGTACAAGTCTATTAGATTTGTAAGATCCTTTCGGTTTGACCTTTATTTTTTCAAACCTTTGTCATTTTGTGACAAAAAGGGGGAGAAATATATGGAGCAAACAAGTGATTTGTAATCACCAAGGAAAGGACAATTGTGCTTAAACATTATATCTAACGAAAAAGTAAAGCATTGACTAAGGGGGAGCAACACCATATTTCTATTGTAGTTATTTGGACTACAAATGAGAAATAACAAAGATGTTCGGATTGAAAATCTACCTATCTTACCTTTAGGAGGAGTATAAGATTTGTTATTAAAATGTCAACAACGACATTTATATTAATTGAATATATGCAGGTTATTGTGATGTAGAAACTTGGAATCAAGCGTATGTTTAATGAATTCTTGTAATTTGTTTATCCATATGTATTAAGAGTTTTGTCACTAAAATTGACAAATGGGGAGATTGTTAGAGCATAGCTCGGTTGAACTAACCAAGCGTTGGTATGTCAAGTTTGGTTGTCATATCTTAGTGAATCAGAACTCATCTAAGAATTGCTTGATTATGTACTAGAGACAACTTCGTATAGGTAAGACTAGAAAGTATAGGATTATGAGACATACAAGTATTACTCGAAGACCTGAAGAATATGAAGAAGTAACAAGCTACAACGACGACATCATCCTTCATCTTGAGGTTAGTAATATAGACTTGAACTGTTTCATTCCTAACGTATCTTTCAAGTCGCGCTATATTGAAAACATAACTGCGAGGTTGTAAATGATTATACTCTATTAGTGAGACATGATCACATGATCATAGTGTTAAGGAATTAAGATATGAAGTATAACGCTTATTTTTTGGACTTCGTATATATGACATTGACATAATCGTATGAATGCTATTGTGATTATGTGTGTAGGTAAAGGTGAATATTTCATCATAGGAAACAATGTTTACATTTATTTAAAGGAATTACATTCATGAACTTGTTTTATTAATCGAAAGGGAAATCGCTAAGCTTACTGGTATTGTTATTCATTGCATATCTTTGGATTACCAATATGTGTGAGTTAGTAGAACCGGTCATAAATTGTTATGTATCTTGGTATAACTAATCACAGTGCCTGACTTATGATTTGGTATGACTGGTTTTTATTAATTAGTGTAACCAATCTTAAGTAATCACCTGAGATGGTATGATCGATATTTGTAATTGGTGTGACCGATAACAAAAGAGTTGTTTAATCAATCCTTGTAATTGGTGTAACCAATCTTGGTAACTGGTATGATCGATCACAAGCAATACCATGAGTATATGGTAACCGGTCCTGTTAATTGACGTAATTGATCCTAGTAACTGATGTAACTGAAAAAGCGAGGTCTAAAAACCACACCTAATATTTAGCTTAGCAATCTGTATGGACAAACTCCAACATAATTCCAAGAGAATCAACTAGACAGTCAGACTCAATCAATGGAAATATATCCAAGAGTTGTATCTCTGTTTCACAATGTAATCTGCAAATCAAACAGATAGAAATCCATGAGCCTGATTATTATGTGAAACAACTTGAACGGTACCAAAGACCAATGTTCAAGTGTCAATCAATTAAATTAACAACCAAAGGTTGGATTATCTAATTAATTGAACTACGCACAACCTGTGACATGTTAATTGTATAGAAAATATAATGCGGAAAAGAAATAACACAGACACCAGAAATTTTGTTAACGAGGAAACAGCAAATGCAGAAAAACCCCGGGACCTAGTCCATATTTGAATACCAAACTGTATTAAGCCGCTACAGAAACTAGCCTACTCCAAGTTAACTTCGGACTGGAATGTAGTTGAGCCCTAACCAATCTCACACTGATCAAAGTACAGTTGCGCTCCTTATGTCTCTGAATCCCAGCAGGACTCTACGCACTTGATTCCCTTAGCTGACCTCACACACAACTAAGAGTTGCTACGACCCAAAGTCGAAGACTTGATAAACCAATCTATCTCACACAGAAAAGTCTATTGTATAGATAAATATGTCTCCCACAGATAAACCTATGAGTTTTGTTCCGTCTTTTGATAAATCAAGGTGAACATAAACCAATTGATATACCGAACTTATATTCCCGAAGAACAGCCTAGAAATATCAATCACCTCACAATAATCTTAATCGTATGGTAGCAAAACAAGATATTGTGGAATCACAAACGATGAGACAAATATGTTTGTGACTAATTTTTATCTTGCCTATCGGAGATTAAATCTCGAGCAAATCTTAGAGAAGATAGTACTCAATCATGATAGAAAATATCAAGATCATAACACACAACTACAAATAAAATAGCTGGGTCTGGCTTCACAATCCCAATGAAGTATTTAAGTCGTTAACCTACAGAGTTTCGTGAAAAACCTAAGGTTATAGGAGAACCGACTCTAGTCGTAACTAGTATCACACAAGAGGTGTGAGGATTAGGTTTCCCAGTTGCTAGAGTTCTCCTTTATATAGTCTTCAAATCAGGGTTTCCAATCAATGCTACCTTGGTAACAAAGCATTCAATATTCACCGTTAGATGAAAACCTGATTAGACTTAAGATAATATCTTTCAACCGTTAGATCGAATTTAGCTTGTTACACACAAATGAAAAGTGACTTCATTTAGATATGAGTAACCGTACCTAAATGTGTGCACCTTGTTGGCTCAACAATAGTTAACCGAAGTTATCCATATGAACACTTTCATATCAACCTTACTTATCTTAACCATAACTAGTTCAAATGAAACTAGTTCTAGAGTTGTTCAATTGTTTATATTCTCATAGAAGTATACAAGACACAATTGAAGCAAAATTGATTTTGATTCACATGAATCAATTCATGAATATTATAGCCACGGTTTGCAAAAAATTGCATTCCTTATTTTATAATTGTATTAGTTCGTGAACAAACAGATTTTAGAACATTGTCCACTCAGGTATGCAAACGGGTACGCTTACCTAAATGGCAGGACTAAGTTTGGGTTCGCCAATACACAAACTGATGCACATACCTTCCAAACTCAGCAGAAATTCCCGGACCTGAACCTCATGCCAGTATGCGTACCAGTATACGTACAAGGTTTCCGGACCTGACTAAACCAAGCGGTACGCATACGGGTATGCATACCATGGTTTCTGGACTTGGATTACATATATGCAAGTACGCATACTATGCTTATATCTAATTGTTCTAAACTCTCATTTCAACCATTGAAACATTCTCGGAAGACGACAATATCTGTCTCACACAAACTATTAGCTTCAAAGCAATTTTCAAGTGATCGAATGATCAATACGAAACATTCTGAGTCTACATCAAATGACTGTCTCACACAAATCATGTAAGATGTTACCAGGCGATTTTCACATGATTATCTTTTGACTTTCGTCAAGAATATAAGATGAAGTTAGTTAAAGCAAAAGCTTACCAACACATATTTCGACAAATATGTAAGCGAGTTAAACTCGGCTCGAAATATCAAATGTGTATAATTGAAGTCTATAAAGCTATACGACTTTGTCTCAAATAGGAGATAGAGTAGATAGAGTTTTGAGTGATAGTGATAGATGAATTCAAGTCTCCACATACCTTTTGTTGATGAAGTTCCACAAGCTCTCCTTAGTAGTTCTTCGTCTTCATTCAATGAACGCCGTGAACGCTAATGCTTAACTACACTTTCTATCCTAATCCAAGACTTAGCTATAAGTATACTAGAAATCTAGACTTATAGTTTTGGCAACTAAACTTGATAACAAGCTTGAGATAGCAACGCTTGCGAGTTCGACCGAGTAGTGCTCTAACAATCTCCCCCTTTGTCGATTTTAGTGACAAAACTATCAATACATATGGAATACAAAATAAATAAACTTTATAGCTCTCTACCCAAATGCTTGATTTCCTTGGTTCTTCAACATTACTCGAAATATTTGTCACTTCCGAGTACTCCAGTGATTCTGAATGTGTTCAACGCATCATCATAGTTGTTGAAGATATGTAGTTATAACAATGAGAAAACAGTAGCTCTCAATCATTGTTATACAGTGTCATAGTAATATTACACAGCATCAAAGTCCAATTGTATCACAACTTTCACAACAATACTATGGTGATATATATCACTTCCCCTTAGTCAATACTTCATCTCACATGAATACCACTCCGCCTTACATAATGATCCGTAAACCATAGGTATTTGTAGTGTGAACTACACATTAATTCTCCCTCTTTTTGTCAATAAAATTGGCAAAGGTACGAAAACTAGTGGGATCCTAATGAAATTTCCGTATAGATACTTCATGACCATAAGAGAACATATCAACTTTGTTTAGAAGTAATCATATAGCCGAAACTAAATGTATTCATCAAGGAGTTAATAGAGATGCAAGAAAACTCCTACAATATTCCACAACCGCACTCCCCACAAAGATTTGGCAATTAAGCACAACTTCAATTAAGAACTCTCCCCCATAAAATGTTATTCCCGAAAGAACAACAAGAGCGACCTTACTTTCACAAGAAAAGAATGATTGCTTTGGACATTAACAAATCGCATGAAACATGAATTTGTATCCAAAATACTCAATTAAATTAACCACAAGAGAACCCATGATTAATTTAATCAGAAATGCTCAGATAATAGAACTTATGGAGCCACACAGTACTTTCACATATAAGTGGATCAGGGAAAGACCAATACTGCGGAATATTCAAAGATTCGTTCTATTTTTCATCAATATTTGCATAGAGACATTAATAGACTTAATCTTTGTAAACAAAAGTTCATCCTATCTTTCATCAATATTTGCATAGTGACATAATATGCTTAACATTTTGGTCAAAAGTTCATTCTATCTTTAATCGATATTCACATATAGACATATGATAGACTTAACTTTTGAGCAAATATGGGACACTCATAGTTCACGGACGCAAACACATATCCCATAACAAGTTGTAATATATGAAACCATAAATATTAATACTACAAAAATCATCTTCCAAATAAACTTTAGAATTCAAATAAATAAATCTAAAAACATTGCAAGATGAAAATCGTTGGAAATAGCTATGTGTACTCACAATAATGGCTATTCCAAACCCTAGTTATCCTTCTTAAAAAACAAGAATAAATTCTCATGAGAAGTTTCCTAGACAAAAACGAAGACAACAAACAAAAATCAAAAGACTCCTAAACCAACAAAACCGATCATGAACGTAAATCAGAGATCACTTTCGGAACCTCCACGAGTCTTGAGTCCTTTGAGCTTATGATTGATAGCATCCACTGCTTCTTCAGGGAATATTTTCTCATTGAAAAGATCTTTAACATGTGTCTTTATGAGAACAAGGTTTGTATTAACCCTTTTCAACTAAGTTCTTAACACATCAAGACCCTTCATAGTATCAACGAGTTGTAGTTTTTCTTCCTCAAAGTATTTCAGAAAATCATGAACCACTTCAGCAGAAACCATATCCTCATTCTCAACATCCTGATGAGTATAGGCATAGTAGCATGAGGCATTAGGATTTTGAACATCATCTTCTACTAGGGTTCTTTTCTTCATACCTTTGGACTCGAAACCGATACCTTTATCAAGAAAACATCTTGCAAAACCACCAGTAAGGTGAAGACATTCTTGACAAAACAACAAAAACCTAAAATATGCGTATGTGACGTTTTTTTTTAACAGAAACAAGTAAGTGGATTACTGATTTTCATTAAAATTCAAAACATTTCACATCCATCAAGTTAATCTCTAGTTAAACTTGAAACCCAGAAAAGAAAATTGAAACCCTAATTCCTTTACAGAACATAAAACAAAACATAACCCCCAAATCCATAGAGAGTTCTTCCTTGTCTCTTGAGAGCATAGACAACATCCATAGCACTGACAGTCTTCCTCCTAGCATGTTCAGTGTAGGTAACAGCATCACGAATCACATTCTCAAGAAAATCTTAAGAACACCACGAGTCTCTTCATAAATCAAACCACGGATACGCTTAACACCACTCTTCTTGCTAAATCTTCTGATAGCTGGTTTTGTGATTCCTTGAATGTTATCTCTCAATACCTTCCTGTGTCTCTTTGCTCATCCCTTTCCCGAACCCTTTCCTCCTTTTCCTCTTCCTGACATTTTCTCTCTAAAAAATTCTCTCTACTGTGATTTTTATTTATTTATTGTTTTTGATTTTGTTCGTGAATTTTTGTTACAAGTTTGTTACAGAGAAATTGTGAATCGGCGACTGAGTTGAGCTTTGCGAATTGGTGATCAACTCAGGGTTTTTTCTCATCGATACTTCATTTTCTGTGGAGAAACTTCGGTAATTTCAGGTGTTTTCTATGTATAATCCTCAATGATTGGTGTTTTAATTCTTAGTTCAGTTACTACTTAGTGTTAGTTTTTATTTTTCCTTGATTTAGTGTAGTAAAGATGAACTTAGAAGAAAATACTGTTGGATTTGCAATGGTTTCTTCGATCATCGATCTTTCAAAAACTTCTGACATTCATCTTGGTATTAATTTGATTGATGATCATGACTCTGATAGATATGATTCATGGCGTTTTTCATTGATTAGAAGACTTGATCTTCTTCATATTAAATTTTCAGATGCTACAATTATTTTAAAAAATAATAGAGTTTAACATGTCAATGTAAATTAATACCACTGAGTAGAGGTTTCTTTACTATCAAATTATCAAATGAAGAAGAAAAAAAGTACATCAAATCGGGTACATGGGAAGTTATGGATCAAGTTCTGAGGGGAATTGGATTCCTAATTTTAGATCGGAAAACCAAAGAACATCAAAAGCTATGGTTTGGGTTCAGTTCCCTGGATTAAGTCTAGAATATTGGGATGAAAAAACCTTATTCACTATCAGTGGAGCTATTGGTAACCTAATCAAAGTTGATACATCTACTCTACAATATCAAAGTGGATATTATGCTAAAGTTCTCATTGAAATCGATCTTGTAAAAAAGCATTCCAAATAAACTTTGGATTATCACAAGATTTGGTGCTTTCTCTTAAGGGGTGACATTATCTAATTTACTTAAATTTTGCTCCAATTGTAAGATTGTAGGTCATCTTCCCATAATCATCGGCATAGGGTCCTACTGATCAAAGGAAGTTAACACCACAATAAGTTCAGAATGATAGTGCATCTCCTAAACAGCAATCTGTAGCTTTAACCCCAGTAACTTCATATCAAAAATTAAATACTTCTGAGAACATCAAGCTTCAGTTCCAACTAATTCAGTTCCTTCTGGATGTCCTTCATCATCTAAAGTGCAAACACCAGATGAAGCGACAATTCTTAATTCAGTTTTCTGGAAGTTCTTCATCAACTAAAGTGCAAAAACCAGCTGAAGCAACAATTCTGAATTCTAAATATGGTATCACTCTTAGCTCCAATAAATTTGATATACTACAAGATAATGCTAATGACTCTAATACTTTTGAGGATGGGGAAATGAAAGAGATTAACACTACAACTCTGTTGGAATTTGGTACCGTCTCTCAAACGTATTTAAAGGGTTTCTTAGGGAAGGTAAATTTTAGGGTTTCTAAAGACAGTTCGTTACAAGTAAGTCATGTGTACCCGTACGAACATAATCCGAACCCAAAAGAAAAACAATACCAGCATAAAACAAACTTTAAGACTCAACAGTTAAAATTTGCTACGTGAAGATTTTATTTCACAATTTTCGGCTCAAAAATTTTATATCTCTATAGAGAAACAATTTAGAGAACAAGAGTAGCATGCAACATAGTTGCAAAAAAAAGTTTTTCAAAAATGAAGAAATTCTTGAGACACAACCAATACTTAGGCAAAGTTGTCTGTGGACAATAGTTTAGCTACAGACGATAAGAAAATAGCTCAACTAAACATAAAGCATTTTTGACGAAAGTATACCTGATTATTAACAAGTCTTACTCAACAGGATTTTATGAGTAAGCATTCAACCCTTGTGATTAATTAACACAAGTATGAGTCCTAAGCTCATTAAATGAATGGTGTTCACGGTTGAGTCTCTTTTTCTTTCCAATTCTAGGAAAGAAACCTTTTTGATATGAAAAATTATCATAAAACTTGTTGTCATCAAAATACGAGATATAGTTCGAATCCTTACCAGAAGAAGTTTGTTCAGAGGATTTTGACAGCTTGTTGATAACATACTTGTATCATTCAATTATTAGATTTAGTTTGTCCTTCATATCTCCACCGTTGCTTCCATCTACAAGAACCTTTTTCACATCTTGAACATCATTCTTCATAATAAGTTGAGAAGAACCTTTTTAAAATCTCCTTGACCAAATTGTATTAGGGCTACAATTTTTCCGAATATTTGATGAGCAAATTTAACTGACTTTCCTAGAAGAATTCACAGGGTGAGTACTAAAATCAATAGGTTTAGACGTCTGAATGTCAGTTACACCTTTGAGTATTAGATCTAAGGTATGTTGAAGTCGAACAATAGAATTTTCATTCAACCTAGATTTTCTTTTTCGTTCAACATGTCCTTTTGAATCACAAAAGAGAGACACTTTCTGACCACCTGAGTGATTAGAGAGAACGGACATACTAATGTTTTTAGGAGATTTCTTCCTTTCGATCGATGGAAAGTTTCCTTGATTAGAGGAAGATACAAGCACATCTTTTCCAATCAGAAGGGTTTGCGACTTAGCTTCTGAAACTGAATTTGTAGTTGGGTTAGAAGCGATTGGTATAGTGGAATCTTTAGAACATCCTTGAATAAAGAGTTTACTTAAAAGTATTCAATTTCCAAGGCATCCTTTTTGAGTTCCGCCTCGAGCAAGGTTCGTGAGAAACAAACTTCGGCATTTTTCTCGCTAAGAGCCTTTAATTTAGAGTCACTATCTTTTACTATACCGATAAGATCATTGATATTGTGTTTCAACCGATTGATTCTATCATCCTGGATTCTAACAAGTTTTAGAATTAGTTCACTCTCTTTGGCTGCTGTACTTTCATCAACAGAGTCAGACTCATTCGAAAGGTAATCGGGGTAACACTTGTCAGTGCAAGTCTGTTTCATTGGAACACTAGGTTTATCTATATTTGAGATTGAAAAATTATTCTCTTTAATAGATTTCATAGAAACATGACTTTTGTTTCTCGTGATGTGATTGTTAGAGATAACACTATTGTTCATAGAGTCAGATTGCTACAAACACATACTTATGAGGTCTTAAACGTGTTTGCATGCTCTGATGTAACTGAAAAAGCGGGGGTCTAACAACCACACCTAATATTCCTCTTAGCAATCTGTATGGAAAAACTCCAATATAATTCCAAGAGAATTAACTAGACAGACAGACTCAATCAATGGAAATATATCCAAGAGTTGTGTCTTTGTTTCACAATGTAATCCACAAATCAAACAGATAGAAATCTGTGAGCCTGATTATTATGTGAAAAAACTTAAACGGTACCAAAGACAAATGTTCAATTTGTTAGAGCATAGCTCGGTTGAAACCACCAAGCGTTGGTATGTCAAGTTTGGTTGTCATATTTTAGTGAACCAAATCTCGTTTAAAGAGTCGCTTGATTATTTACTAGAGTCAACTTTGTATAGGTTAGCTAGAAAGTTACTAAGATATGAGACTCACAAGTATTACGTGAATACTTGAAGAATGTGAAGAAGTAAAGAACTACAACGATGACATCATCCTTCCACTTGAGGTTAGGAATATTTGACTTGAACTATTTCATTCCTAACATATCTTTCAATTCGCGCATATTGAAAACATAACTGCAAAGCTGTGAATGATTATACTCTAGTTAGACATAGTATTAAGGAATTACAATATGAAGTATAACATTTATCTTTTGAACTTCGTTTATAAGACATCGACATAATCGTATGAATACTATTGTGATTATGTACGGGTATGGGTGAAGATTTTGTCCCAGGAAACAATGTTTTACATTCGTTTAAAGGAAGTCAATTCATAAACTTGTTTTGTGAATCGAAAGGGAAATCGCTAGGCTTATTGGTATTGTTATTCATTGAAAATCTTTTGAATTACCAATATGTGTGCTTAGTATAACTGTTCATAATTTTCTTATGTATCTTGTTAAAAATACTCACAAGGCCTGACTTTTGTATTGGTATGACTTTATTAGTGAAACCGATCTAAAGTAATCACCTGAGATGGTAAGATCGATATCTTGAAATTGGTGTGACTAAATACTAGACATTGGGTAACCGATCCTTGTAAGAGTTGTGACCGATCACAAGAGAGTGTGTAATCGATCCTTGTAAGAGGTTTAACAAGTTTTAGTAAGTTGGTGTAACCGATCCTATAACTTGGTCAACCGATCGCAAGTTTTACCATAAGAAGTGGTAACCGATCCTAGTACTTAGTTAGCCATTTTATGGTAACTAGTGTAACCGGTCCTAGTACCCACTTGGAGGTAGAAAATAAAAACTTTATGTTTAGGTACAACCGTGAAACCCATTAATGGTGATTTGATAAAATAATCAATCACATAGTTCTTGGAAGTCAGATGAACCAATTCTAAACTTGTTTGGAAATGTGGGAAATTGGTTCCAAGATTGTAAATATGAAAAATGATTTACAAAGTAAAGATGTCGACATACTTTGAACATGTGCAATAACTCTTATCTTTTATTGTTCAAAGATATTCCTTAATAGCTAAAGGAGAATCCTGTATCGAAATAAATTGAGAATCTTTTAATTAAGGCTTTTAGTTTTATATGCTTTTAATTTCCAGCAATTAAAATGCATATCTTTAGAAAATAAAAATTAGTAATGTGTATTTACTAGTTAGAGATTTTTTACTGAGATTTCGATCAATATTTGGACAGAACATTTCCAGGAATTATGAAAACCGTTTTTGCCCTTATTGCATATCTTTGAGAATATTCGGTTTTGGAAATTCCTTGGTGTCCAAACTTCCTTGTCTATAAATACTTAAGTTTGCATTTCTAGAAAATAATCCTCATAGCCAGCAAAACCACCCAGTTGTGTTATCACTGGTGGATCCATCTATTCGGAGAGGAAAGTAACCTAATTAGGCAAAATCTCTTACGGTCGTTCGGTTTAAAGAATTTCTTGGGATTGAGAATCTCTATTAGCACCGTTGGTGGGAAGCTAGATAATTGCAGTTTATTATTAGTTTTCGATTAATTTGATTGACTAACGGTTGTTGAACTTTGATTGCACCTAGTTTGTTTATACTTGAGAATTTTCTCTTCTGATATAAGATTCACTCAAACTAGATCAAAGTTTCGACGGGAGATCTTTATATTGTTTGTAGATCTAAAGACGTCTTGTGATAATCCATTGTTAATAGACTCTGTTCTATGTGTGATTGATCACAAGAGATTCAAGTTATTTGTGTGCAGGTATTTATTGAAGATCTAAGAAGATTTGAAGACAAAAAAGATATTTGGGTTCATAATCTTTGGTGTGCACAAAACTTGTTTCGGATGGAAAGGGATCCAACTATAATCGGTTTATCTTTGTGATAGATTGGATTAATTAGTTGAGTAGATCGGCATCAGTATAATTCTTTGTGATTCAAAGTATTGATTGCGAAATCTAAATAATTACTTTGGCAGTTGTTATTGGATAGATATAAGAACTTGACAAAGGAGTTTACTAGGATAAGCGGAAGAGCCTTTTTTCAAACTCATATCACGTTGTTTTAAAGAATTGTTACCGAACAAATTTGTTGTTCCTTTACTGTTTGGAATACGAACCAAAGGAATTATTCTAAGTGCGTGACTTATTACAAGTTGGAGGCGCGGGGATACTGAGGGAACTAGGTGATTTATAGGTTTAGTTGCTTGGTCTCAACTATACAAAGTTGGTTTGATTTTGATTAGCGTCTTAATTCTGAGAATACTCAATTCTGGACTAGGTCCCGGGTTTTTTTTGCATATGCGGGTTCCTCGTTAACAAAATCTTGTTGCGTCTTTTACTTTTCTATTTCCGCAATTATAATTGTTTTATTATAATTAGAAGTAAAATACACAAATGTTAATTTATATTTACTTGATAGCAATCCTATAGTGTTTGGTTAAGTCGGAACCTATTATCAAGTAAACATACTTCGTTGTTGTATTGTCTCGATCTTGTATCGATAGTCAATCACATAAGTTATCTTGTTGTCGTATTATATAGATCTCGTATCCATAGACGATCACACGAAGTGTGAACCGATTAGTTGTATTGTCTCAATTCAGTCCATAGACAATCACTTTAGGAGAAAGGACTTATAGGTGGAAAAGTTTTAGATTGAGGTATATTTGTGTACCCTCGTCTTTTCAATTGGTATCAGAGCAGGAAAACACGAAAAGATCTAACAATCTGTGTTTGGTGTGATCTATCCTATAAGAAAATGAATCTAATGAGTGATTCAGTTAACGTAAATCAAGATAAAAATCAGCGCTCGAGAATAACATCTTCTATGAATATACTGAACAAGCTGACCCTTAAAATGTATATTCTGATGAGTGGCCAACCTGCCTTGAAAAACAACTTGATGAAATTTCTGAAGATGGTGACTCAGAAATTGATCAAGAAGTTGAAGAAGATATCAGAATTCTCATCTATACTAAGTGTTATTTCTACAAGGAAACTATCTACCTCAGTGATTGAGCTACTTGCTCCACTCAGCAGAGAAAACAGAAAACTAAGAAAAGTTTTCTCTGGTTTCTTCTATGGATATCAAAATTCGAAATATCTTCTCAAGGACTGCAAGGAAAGTCTAAACTCAAAAATTCTTGAGTTTGAAAATCTCAACAGGAAACATTACCCGTTGAATAAGAAACTTGTTGAGACTGAAGCAAAAATTAACTCTCTGCAGCCAACAAGTAAGGAAAAAAATGATTCTGGTTCCTTCGAGAAAAATCCTCTTGAAGACAAACTAGCTGATGCTCTTGAAAAAATTAAAAAAATTGGAAGAGGAGGTTGTAAAGCTAAGAAAACTTAATGAGGGCACAAACACCTTGTCTTCTTTGCTGGATGCAGGGAGAAGTCATGGAGACAAACGTGGATTAGTATATGATGGAATTGTTACTTCGTAAATCAACAAGGAAGTAAAATTCGTAAAGGGTCTCCAAAAACCTCTCAGATCATCATTGTCTAGTGAGACAAACGAATTATTTCAAGAATTCAAAATCATATCCGAAAAGAAACATTCCTAAAAGTAAAAATAATGAAAAGGGTAACACCTTTATCAATAGAGATATGAGACCTGATGTTTTTCAAAGTGGAAAAATGCAATGTCACTAGAGATGAAGAATCTTCATTCAAATTCCACCTACAAGTGGATACCAAAATCCGAAAAGGTATCCAAAAGGAAGTCATCTAAAACAAATTCTGAGAAAAACAATCCTATTGTAATCATAGACAAAGATGACTATGAATGTCTAATGCTTATACTCAAAAGGGATCTAGAGATATCCATCCAATGATGTCAATGTGCAAACATCCTTTGATGATCTGCTACACTGCAAAAAAACAAAAAGGCAGTTAACCAGGACTCTATGACTCCTAAAAACTTGTGTTGTCCTCTTTGTATGTTTAGGGTAAGTTTTTGTTTCGGTAATTGTTTAGGAAAGCTTTCCTAATTGAGTTGCTACTTCAAAAAAGGAAAGGTAGGGATTTTAAAATAGGTCCGGTTATGCTGTTCATATTGCAATATCATAATTCTGTGATATAATGGTTTCTCCATATGGAGAAAGTAAGGAAGACTTGACAGAAGAAATTTTGAATATAATTAGTTCATGTAGTTCATTGCCTCGTTCAAAGAACCTACATATGATTCCTTTCATAATGAAAGAAAAAGAATGTAATGATGTTGTCTGTAATTTTTGTGTGGAAAAGATTGAAAGAACTCTTGAGTCTAGTTCCACATATTATGAGAAAATAAAATATGGACTTTGTTCCGAATATTGTTCCTTTCCTATCAAGACATCTCTCTCAACCATTCTTGCTCAAAATATGTTAGAGGGAACAATGGAACTGATTGGAAGAAAAGATCTTCTTGAAGATGATATTGCTGCAGCAAAGATGAGTATCTCTGGTTATGAACATTCTATTGCTAATCATAGATAGCCTAAAGACCTTGGAGAATTTAAAATAAATTTAGAATATTGTAAAAGAGATCTAACCGAAACTGGGGTACTTCTAAAGGAATTCTCCAATAAGGCATGAAGATCAAAAATAAGATTAAATTCATATTTAAAAGTAGGCTAGTTTATGTAAAGTCTATTATGAATAAAACTATGTTATTTATGAATAAAATTATTATTTTATAATTTTTCTTGTGATAGTTTTCGATTACATAGCATGTGCTTGAATGTTTTATTTTATTGCTATGTATGTTTATGGGATGTTTGATTTCGGTTTTCATGACCTTAATATTCGATCTCTTATGGTGTGAACCCTTATGGTTTGGGTGACTTTTTGATTTAGCGGGATTGAGTTCTAGCCCATGTTGGTAGGATTTATCAAAGTATCATGAGGGGCTCTGTTTGAAACAATATGTGAAAAAGTCACAATATGTTGAATCGTTTTGGTTTAGAAGAAAAGCATATGTGTTTCGGGGTTTCAACTTTTGCATTGCAATACTTAAAACCGGTTTTCAACATTTCTCTGGTAAAAGGCTGCTCTTTGTTGTTGTTCTTTTGTCTTGCGAGAGGATGACAACACAACGGGGGAGAGTTCTATATTGAACTAGCGCTTAATAATATATCTTTATGGGGAGAAGAGGATGCGGAACTTGAGGTAACGACTTTGTTAATTAATTTTTTTCCTGTTTAAGAATAGCCAGATTTTATTACATATATTTATTGCTTTTGCTTAACAATATTTTGGTACAATTGATGTTTATTCCATTATTTGTGTATGGATGTGTGTGTGATTCAATTATTTTCCGGTTAAGAAAAACTATTGTTATCTTGCTGTATTGTTTGGTATCAATTGTTTAGGCTTACAAAATTTCGGTGCAATTGCGGTGCTATAATGTCTATGTTTGTTTCAATTGCTTCCGGTTGAGGTAAATGATTATACAAGTTAATTTATTTGGTTTGTATGGATTGTTTATGGCTTAACAAAAGAGTTTTCGGGATCAATTGTTTAGTCCAATTGGATTCCGAATAAGAGAATCTAAGTTAATTCTAATCTTAGTTAGAATTATCAAAGAGGAGGTTTTGGTTATTCAAGTCTAATCGAATGCCTTAACAAGAAATCCTAGTTAACTAACCTAGTACTTGTCTTGTTTAAAAGTGAAAGGTCTAAGTTATTGATGAGAATAATTAGAGCCTGATTAGAAAAATAGAGTTAATTCTGACCTTTATTTAGGTCTTATCGAACAAGCGATTGTATTTGTACAATCGGTTTAGTAAAAAAACTAAGATGTTAGTCAATTTTTAATTTACTAAACTATTAGGAAAAATTGCTTCGGGCAATTGTTTCCTTGGTAACATATCAAAACAAAATTACTTGTAGTTTTAGTTTGATATTGGTTATCAAAAATGGTGTGTGGAACTCTCGTGCTTAACTCTTATAGGTTGCAAGTCTCTTTGTAAGATTTGTAAGATCCTTTTGGTTGATATCACTAAGGGAAAGGAAAATTGTGCTTAGACGTTATATCTAACGAAAGAGTAAAGCATAGACTAAGGGAAAGTAGCATATCATATTGATACTTGTGGTTATCTTAACTACAAAGGGAATAACAAAGACGTGCGGATTGAAAATCTACCTATCTTACCTTTAGGGGGAGTATTAGCTTTGTTATTATAATGTCAACAGTGCCATTTAAAGGATTGAATGTATACATGTTATTGTGCTGTGGAAACTTGGAATCAAGCGTGTGTGTAATGAATTCTTGTAATTTGTATATCCATATAATGTAAGAGTTTTGTCACTAAAATTGACAAAGGGGGAGATTGTTAGAGCATAGCTCGGTTGAACCCACCAAACGTTGGTATGTCAAGTTTGGTTGTCATATTTTAGTGAACCAAAACTCATTTAAAGAGTCGCTTGATTATTTACTAGAGTCAACTTCGTATAGGTTAGCTAGAAAATTACTAGGATATGAGACTAACAAGTATTACGTGAAGACTTGAAGAATGTGAAGAAGTAAAGAACTACAACGACGACATCATCCTTCCACTTGAGGTTATGAATATTTGACTTGAACCATTCCATTCCTAACGTATTTTTCAAGTCGTGTATATTGAAAACATAACTGCGAAGCTCTGAATGATTATACTCTAGTTAGACATAGTATTAAGGAATTACAATACGAAGTATAACGTCTATCTTTTGAACTTCGTTTATAAAACATCGACATAATCGTATGAATGCTATTGTGATTATGTACGGGTATGGGTGGAGATTTTATCCTAGGAAACAATGTTTTACATTCGTTTAAAGGAAGTAAATTCATAAACTTGTTTTGTGAATCGAAAGGGGAATCGCTAGGCTTATTGGTATTGTTATTCATTGCAAATCTTTTGAATTACCAATATGTGTGTTTAGTATAACCGTTCATAACTTGCTTATGTATCTTGGTAAAACTACTCACAAGGCCTGACTTTTTTATTGGTATGACTTTTATTAGTGAAACCGATCTCAAGTAATCACCTGAAATGGTAAGATCGATATCTTGAAATTGGTGTAACTAAATACTAGACATTGGGTAACTGATCCTAGTAAGAGGTATGACCGATCACAAGAGAGTGTGTAAACGATCCTTGTAAGAGGTTTAACAAGTTTTAGTAAGTTGGTGTAACAGATCCTATAACTTGGTCAACCGATCACAAGTTTTACCATAAGAAATGGTAACCGATCCTAGTACTTAGTTAGCCATTTTATGTTAACTTGTGTAACCGATCCTAGTACCCACTTGGAGGTAGAACCGAAACTTTATGTTGAGGTAGAACCATGAAACCTATTAATGGTGATTTGATAGGATAATAAATCATATAGTTCTTGTAACTCAGATGAACCAATTCTAAACTTGTTTGGAAGTGTGGCAAATCGGTTCCAAGATTGTAAATACAAAAAAGGATTAACAAAGTAAAGATGTCGACATACTTTGAACATGTGCAATAACTCTTATCTTTTATTGTTCAAATATATTCCTTAATAGCTAAAGGAGAATCCCGGATCGAAATAAATTGAGAATTAATTAAGGTTTTTAGTTTTATATGATTTTAATTTCCAGCAATTAAAATGCATATCTTTAAAAAATAAAAATTAGTAGTGTGCATTTGCTAGTTGGAGATTTTCTACTGAGATTTCGGTCAATATTTGGACAGAGCATTTCCAGGAATTATGAAAACCGTTTTTGCCCTTATTGCATATCTTTGAGAATATTCAGTTTTGGAAATTCTTTGGTGTCCAAACTTCCCTGTCTATAAATACTGAAGTTTTCATTTCTAGCAAACTAATCCTCAGTGCCAGCAAAACTACCTGGTTGTGTTGTTACTGGTGGAGCCGCCTATTCGGAGAGGAAAGTAACCTAATTAGGCGAAATCTCTTACAACCGCTCGGTTTAAAGACTTCTTTGGGATTGAGAAGCTCTATTAGTACCGTTGGTGGGAAACTAGATAATTGCAGTTTATTATTAGTTTTCAATTGATTTGATTGACTAACAGTTGTTGAACTTTGATTGCACCTAGTTTGTTTATGCTTGAGAATTTTCTCTTTTTATATAAGATTCACTCAAACTAGATCGAAGTTTCGATAGGAGATCTTTAGACTGTTTGTAGATTTAAAGACGTCTTGTGATAATCCATTGTTAACAGACTCCATTCAAGTTTTTTGTGTGCAGGTGTTTATTGAAGATCTAAGAATATTTGAAGACAAAGAAGATATTTGGGTTCATAATCTTTGGTGTGCACAAAACTTGTTTCGGCTGGAAAGGGATCCAACTATAATCGGTTTATCTTTGTGATAGATTGGATTGATTAGTTGAGTAGATCGGCATCAGTATAATTCTTTGTGATTCAAAGTATTGATTGAAAAATCTAAATAATTACTTTGGTAGTTGTTATTGGATAGATCTAAGAACCTGACAAAGGAGTTTATTGGGATAAACGGAAGAGCTTTTGTCAAACTCATATCATGTTGTTTGAAAAGAGTTGTTACCGAACAAATTTGTTGTTCCTTTACTGTTTGGAATACGAACCAAAGGAATTGTTCCAAGTGCGTGACTTATTACAAGTTGGAGGCGCGGGGATACTGAGGGAACGTTCCAAGTGCGTGACTTATTACAAGTTGGAGGCGCGGGGATACTGAGGGAACTAGGTGAACCATGGGTTTAGTTGCTTGGTCTCAACTATACGAAGTTGGTTTGATTTTGTATAACGGCTTATTTTCTGAGAGTACTCAATTCTGGACTAGGTCCCGGGGTTTTTCTGTATTTGCGGTTTCCTCGTTAACAAAATCTTATTGTGTCTTTTACTTTTATATTTCCGTAATTATAATTGTTTTATTATAATTAGAAGTATAATACACAAATGTTAATTCTTATTTACTTGATAGCAATCCTATAGTGTTTGGTTAAGTCCGAACATATTATCAAGTAAACATACTTCGTTGTTGTATTGTCTCGATCTTGTATCGATAGTCAATCACACAAGTTATCTTGTTGTCGTATTGTCTCGATCTCGTATCCATAGACGACCACGCGAAGTGTGAACCGATTAGTTGTATTGTCTCGACTCAGTCCATAGACAATCACTTTCGGTGAAAGGACTTATAGGTGGAAAAGTTTTAGATTGAGGTATATTTGGGTACCCTCGTATTTTGACAAGTGTTAATCAATTTAAATCAATAACCAAAGGTTGGATTATCTAATTGATTAAACTACTCACAACCTATGATATTTCAATTATATAGAAAATATAATGCGAAAAACAAATAACACAGACACCAGAAATTTTGTTAACGAGGAAACCGCAAATGCAGAAAAACCCCGGGACCTAGTCCAGGTTTGAACACCACACTGTATTAAGCCGCTACAAACACTAGCCTACTCCAAGATAACTTCGGAATGGAATGTAGTTGATCCCTAACCAATCTCACACTGATCATGTACAGTTGTGATCCTTAAGTCTACAAATCCTAGTAGGACTCTACACACTTGATTCCTTTAGCTGATCTCACCCACAAGTAAGAGTTGCTACGACCCAAAGTCGAAGACTTGATAAACCAATCTATCTCACACAGAAAATTCTATTGTATAGATAAATCTATCTCCCACAGATAAACCTATGAGTTTTGTTCCGTCTTTTGATAAATCAAGGTGAACAGGAACCAATTGATATACCGGACGTATATTTCTGAAGAACAGCCTAGAAATATAGATCACCTCACAATAATCTTAATCGTATGGTAGAAAAACAAAATATTGTGGAATCGCAAACGATGAGACGAAGATGTTTGTGACTGATTTTTATCTTTCCTATTGGAGATTAAATCTCGAACAAATCTTAGAGAATATAGTACTCAATCACGATAGAAAATAGCAAGATCAGAACGCGCAACTACAGAGAAAATAGTTGGTTCTGGCTTCACAATCCCAATGAAGTATTTAAGTCGTTAACCTACAGGGTTTCGTGGAAAACCTAAGGTTAAAGGAGAATCGACTCTAGTCGAAACTAGTATCACACATGAGGTGTGGGTATTAGGTTTCCCAGTTGATAGAGTTCTCCTTTATATAGTCTTCAAATAAGGGTTTGCAATCAATGCTACCTTGGTACCAAAGCATTCAATATTCACCGTTAGATGAAAACCTGATTAGACTCAAGCTAATATCTTTCATCCGTTAGTTCGAACTTAGCTTGTTACACACAAATGAAAAGTGACCTCATTTATATATGAGTAACCACACCTAAACGCATGCACTTTGTTTGCTTAATAATAGTTAACCGAAGTTAGCCATATGAACACTTTCATATCAACCTTATTCATCTTAACCATAACTAGTTCAAATGACTCAAATGAAACTAGTTCTAGAGTTGTTCAATTGTTTATATTCTCATAAAAGTATACAAGACACAGTTGAATCAAACTCAATTTTGATTCACATGAATCAATTCATAAATATTAAAGCCACGGTTTGCAAAAGATTGCATTCCTTATTATATAAATGTATTAGTTCATGAACACACCGATTTTAGAACATTATCCACTCAGGTATGCAAACAGGTACGCATACCTAAATGGTCGAACTAAGTTTGGGTTCGCCAGTACGCGAACTGGTACGCATACCTTCCAAACTCAACAAAACTTTCCGGACCTGAACCTCACGCCAGTATGCATACCGGTATGCGTACAAGGTTCCCGGATCTAAATAAACCAAGCAGTACGCATACGGGTATGCATACCATGGTTCCCGGACTTGGATTACATATATGCAAGTACGCATACTATGCTTATATCCAATTGTTCAAAACTCTCATTTCAACCATTGAAACATTCTCGGAAGACGACATTAGCTGTCTCACACAAACTATTAGCTTCAAAGTTCAAGCAATTTTCAAGTGATCAAATGATCAATACGAAACATTCTGAGTCTACATCAAATGTCTGTCTCACACAAATCATGTAAGATGTTACCAGGAGATTTCACATGATCATATTTTGACTTTCGTCAAGAATATAAGATGAACTTGGTAAAAGCGAAAGCTTAACAACACATATTTCGAGAAATATGTAAGTGAGTTAAACTCAGCTCGAAATATCAAATGTGTATAATTGAAGTCTATATAGCTATGCGACTTTTGTCTCAATAGGAGATAGAGTAGATAGATTTTTGAGTGATATTTCAAGTCTCCACATACCTTTTGTTGATGAAGTTCCAGAAGCTCTCCTTAGTAGTTCTCGTCTTCATTCAATGAACGTCGTAAAGTCTAATGCTTAACTACACTTTCTATCTTAATCCGAGACTTAGATATAAGTAAACTAGAAATCAAGACTTATAGTTTTGGCAACTAAACTTGACAACAAGCATGAGATAGCAACGCTTGCGAGTTCGACCGAGTAGTGCTCTAACAGTAACCATTCCTGGTAACTTGTGTGTTCGATCACAAGTAATCTATATTGAGGTAGAACCGATCCTAGTGATTGGTAGAACCCGATTTAACCCATGATTGTGACTTGATATTTGATCAATCACATAGTTGTCTTGGATTACATATGAACTAATTCTAAACTTGTTTGGAAATGTGGTATAATCGATTCCAAGATTGTAAATATGAAAGAGGATTTATAAAATATGTCAACATACTTTAAACACGAACAATAATTCTTATCTTTTATTGTTCAAAGATATTCCTTAATTACTCAAGGAGATCCCGGTTTGAAATAAATTAAGAATCTTTTAATTAAGGTTGTTAGTTTTATATGCTTTAATTACTAGCAATTAAATGCATATCTCTAGAGAATAAAAATTAGTAATGTGCATCTACTAATTGGAGATTTTCTATTGAGAGGTTTCGAAAAATATTGGGCAAAGCATTTCCATGAATTATGAAAACCGATTTGGGAATTTATTGCATATCTTGAGAATCTTCGGTTATGGAAATTCCTTGGTGTCCAAACATTCTTGGTTTATAAATACCCAAGTTTGCATTTCTAGAAAACTATTCTAAGTGCCAGGCAAACTACTTCTTTTGGTTTTTTCTGGTGGAGCCGTCAATCCGGAGAGGAAAGTACCCTAATTAGGTGAAATCTCTTACGATCGCTCGTTTAAATACTTCTGTGGGATCAGGAAGCTCTGCGAGTACCCTTGGTGGGAAACTAGATAATTGTAGTTTATTAGTTTTCGATTGATTTGATTGACTAACGTTTGTTGGACTTTGATTGCACCTAGTTTGATTATTCTTGAGAATCTTCTCTTCTGATATAAGATTCGCTCAAACTAGATTGAAGTGTTGACGAGATCTTTAGAACTCTTTGTAAATCTAAAGACATCTTGTGATAATCCGTTGTTAACAGACTCTGTTCTGTGTGTGATTGATCACAAGAGATTCAAGTGGTGTTGTGCAGGTTTAATTGAAGATTAAAGAAGATTTAAAGATAAAGAAGATTTTTTATTGGTTTCTCATATCTTTGTGTAGCACAAACCTTAATCGGTTGGGATCCAACTAGAATCAGATTTATTCGATTGATTAGTTGCATAATATCGACATTGCTTTATAGTTTCTTGTTGGATTCTATATTGATTGATTGCAATTCTAAACTCTGCTACTTCGGTAGTGTTGGATGGATTAATCTAACCAGGCAAAAGAGTTTATTAGTTTAAACGGAAGAGCCTTTGTATATGACTTGAGATATCTTCATCTGAAAGAATCAAGAGAGTTGTTACCAAACAGATTTATTATTCCTTTACTGTTTGGTATACGATCCAAAGGAATTGTTCCAGTGCGTGCACTTATTGAATGTCGGAAGCGCATGGATACTGAAGAAACTAAGTGAACTAGGTTTAGTTGCTTGGTCTCAAATATACGAAGTTTGTTTAGATTTTGTATAACGACTTAATATGAAAGTATTCAATTCTGGACTTGGTCCCGGGGTTTTTCTGCATTTGCGGTTTCCTCGTTAACAAAATCTTGCTGTGTCTTTTACTTTTCTATTTCCAAAATTATCATTGTTTATTATAATTAAAAGTAAAATATACAAACGTTAACTCTGTATTACCTGATAGTGATCCTATGGAGTTTGGTTAAGTCTGAACCTATTATCAAGTAATCACACTTTGATTGTTGTATTGTCTCGATCTTGTATCCATAGACGATCGCACAAAGTGTGAGTACCGATTTGTCGTATTGTATCGACTTTGTCCATAGAAAATCACTTTCGGTAAGAGGATTCTAGGTGGATAATTTAAAGATTGTGGTGTATTTGGGTACCCTCGTCTTTTCACATACAATCGCTTATTTCGATAAGACCAAAATAAATTTCAGAATTAACTTTATTTCTCTCATCAGGTTCTAATTATTCATACAATAACTTATACCTTTCACTTTAGACAAGACAAGTACTAGGTTAGTTAGCTAGATTTCTTGTCAAGGCCTTTGATTAGACTTGAACAAGCAAATCCTTTAATTTGATAAGTCTAACTAAGATCAAAATTAACTTATTTTCTCTTATCCGGAATCGAATTGGACTAAACAAATGATCTCATATTTCGTTAAGCCATAAACAATACACACAAACCAAAATAAATTGACTTGCACAGTTATTTCCTTAACCGGAAGCAATTGAAACAAACACAGACATTATAGCACTGCAATTGCACCGAAATTTCGTTAAGCAAAAACACTTGATATCAAACAATAAAGAAGATACCAAACAATAAGCCAAATAAATTGACGCTGTTTTTCTTAACAGGAAACACACATACATCCATACACACATAATGGAATATATATCAATTGTACTGGAATTTTGTTAAGCAAAAGCAAAATATATGCAATATAAGCAGGCTTTTCTTAAACAGGAAAACGATTAACTAACAAATTTGTTACCTCGGATTCCGCATCCTCTTCTCCCTAGAAAGATATAACATTAAGCGCAAGTTCAAGTTAGAACTCTCCCCTAGTATGTTGTCATCATATCGCAAGAACAACAACAAGAGCAACCTTTACCAGAGAAAGGTTGAATTGGTTTTAACTAATGCGTGCCAATAGCAAAAGTTGAAAACCCGAAACACATATGTTTATGCTCAAAATAACTCATGTAAATACAAATTGATTCAAGACATTGTGACTTTTTAGATATGAGTTTCAATAGGAACACCTTATGATCCTTTGATAAAGCCTACCAACATGGGCTAGAACTTAATCCCTCTAAATCAAAAAGTCACACAAACTATAAGGGTTCACATCATATGAGATCGAATATTAAGGTTATGAAAACCGAAATCATACATCCCATAAATCGAAAACACATAGCAATAATATAGACATTCAAGCACAGGCTATGTAACCAGAAACTATCACAAGAAAAATTATAAAATAAATATTTTTTTTCATAAATAATTGATAGTTTTATCAAAAATAGACCTTATACAATATTCTAAATAAATCAAAAACTGATGTCTATTTTTCTTGAAGATTAAAACCCTTCATGATCTTAGGATCTCTTTCTCTTGATAGGAATAATTCTCTGATTTCCTTAAAGATATCCTTGATTGAAGAATAATTCTTCAACCTTGTGAAAGTTGGGTTCTTCTTCGTATACTCTTTTGGAAAGTAAATCTTGTTGCTTGAGAAGCTGAGCTTGAACAAGTAAATATTTTTCAAGAGTACATTTCAACATCAATACCTCTAATTTAGTTTCAGCACAAGTTCATGCCATCTTGTGAAACTCCTTTTCGTAATCGATCATAAAGTATGAGTGATTCACATTATTCCAAGAGGTGGTTCTGTTTCCATTGAAATTATGGAGTCTAAAGGGATCACATGTCATCTTTTTAGAGCACCTTTCCGAAACCCTTCCAGAAAGTTTTTCATGGTAATCTGTGTACATAATTCTTTGTTCCAGAGGAATACAAGAATTTTTCTCTTTTGAGTGACAAAGATTACCGAAACTTTATATACCAATAGTTTCCAATAACTTTGTCATCGATTATGGAAATCAAATATTCTCCTTTAATATGAATAAAATAAAATTTTATCAATATTAAAGTTTTAAGAAAGTTCATTTCTGTGAATATTTCCATAAATCTTTCAAGTTGTTAAACTATTGTGCAATATACACTGAACTCATCGAATAATTGTTTGAGCACTTCATGAGACAGTGTATTCAGCCAAGATACTAAGTATCTAGTTGAAACATATTATTCTCTTCAAACATAGTAGAGAATTTTCCTTTATGTGTTCTCTTAAGGATCTTACTCCTTTTGATGGACAAAGCAAACTTATCATAGAAATGACTATCATCAAGATATTTAGGTATTACCTTATGTGTTGATGAACTTGAGATTTCGTCATACTCATTTCTGTTTAGCTCCATAGTCTTCTTTAGTATCTACTTCCATGAGTTTCTATTCTTCAGATCTTCTTTCTTTCTGTGATGAATATCTATTGTTGAGTTCTTTGATCTAAGAAGATCAAACTTATGTATGATTTTTCTTGAAAAAGATCTCATATTACATCATTGATCAGAAGTGGTTTTGTCAGAGTTTGAACAAGGTAATCGTTGATAATATTTAACAACATGACCTTTGATTCCACAATGAAAACATCGTCTATGATGATGCTTATGATGATGTTGAAAACTCTGATATGAGTAGTTCATCTTGGAATTCTTCGACAATACCAATGCCCTTTTAGAAGATGAAACTTTCTTTCGAGAGTCTTTAATGTCATTCTTCTTTCTTTTTGAAGGAAAGATCAAATCAAAATTATTGGATTTATCCGAGGAGGATGTAGCCAACTGACTTTCTGACATTAACGAATGCATTTCATCTTTTAGCCTATTCACATGTTCTGTAACTATCTTTATCTCAGAATCATATGAGATTTTTAAGGCATTGTATTCATCTGCAGTTGTTTTTCTCGAGATCTCAATCCTCTTTTCTTGATCTATAATTTTCCTTAGCTTTGATTCTAGATATTGAATCTTTCAAGAGGATACAATCTTGAGAGAGTCTAGATCAGCTTTAGGTGTGGTTAAATCAAGATTGAGTTGATCATTTTCAGCTTTCATATGACATAAGTCTTCAAGAAGCTTTCCCTCTTTTTTTAGTGCAAGAGTGAGTTTAGTTGCACATGAGAGGAATTCTTCACTTAGTTCATTTAGCTGAGATGTTTTTATATTCACATAATCAATATCTTCTTTATCATTATGAAGTGATTTAGAATCTGAATCATTGATTGTGAATATATGGCTTAACTTAACTTATTCTTGAAAACATAAGGAAATATTTTCAGAAGATCAAGTAGAACTTGTAAAAGACGTCCATTCTAAATATTTGCTAAAATTAAACCCATAGAGAGTTTTACCCAAATCTTGTGGTACGTTAAATGAGTCAAATTTTGGATTTTCCTTACTTTTTCGCAGACTCATTTCTTATAGAGTGGATTGCACCAAACACAAATTGCTAGATATTTTTGTGTTTTCCTGCTCTGATACCAATTGAAAATTTAGTAGCAGGAAATCCCACACTACACCCCTCACAAAAATTCATTCAATCAAGTCATTTTTATATTATCAAACACAAATTTTATTGATTAACCTCACAAATTTTACAAGATAGAAAAGGAAATGAATCTAAATAATTAACAACCGCTATGGACTTTCTCTCTCCTAATGACTTGCTCAACACTCGAAAAAAATCTCTCATTCCTTACGCCCGTTCAAATCTTTATATAGGGATTTACATAGTGGATGACAGCTAATCTTTCCTTTAATTTCGGATCTGACTTGCGATATTCTCGCAGGAGTTATATTTTTAATCTTCGCAAACACTCTAAATATCGCAGAATCATTACACTTTACTCATGTTTCTGTTATCGTCATTTGTTACGTCATTCTTCAAATCATTCTGCGACGCTCACAATGTGTTATTGATCAAACTTCGCAAATGTGTCCTTCTTGCAATATTCAGATCCTACATCTTGCCTATTCTCATGTCTTCTCTGCGAAGGGGAGAATGTCATGACACTATCTTTGTAATTCGTTACTACTTAGTGTGTTGAACTTTGAGTTGATTCCATGCCTAGAAAATTATGTTTAATTACAATAGTTTAAGGAAGTAGACTTGCGGTACTTGTTTCGTAGTTGAAAGAAATGAAAGGATCTATTCTATGACCGATCCCTTAAACAAGGATCTATACTAGGAATGGTTCCAGGGATCTATACAGAAGCGATCCTTACTTAGGGATCTATGGCAAGATATATCCCTAGATGTAACCAATATAACATTTTTCCAATCCAGCTATAATCTTAGGGTTTCGATTGTTATTGGAAACATAGTTTGGTTAATACTGATAGTTTACAATGGTGACATAATAATTTGAACATTTGGTAAACTCTTATTAGTTAATGTTCAAGTACTTTCCTTGATACTCAATGTGAAATCCCAAAACGAAATACTCTATAATATCTTTTGATATTCGAAATTTATGTCTTTAATTTCCCATTAATTAAAGCATATCTCTAGATATTACATTAATAAATAAAATATACTTGTATGCCAGTGTTGATGGTGGTTTTTAGCTTAGGGAAAAAACCGTAAAATTCTATTTTTGTGCTTTCATTCTGCAAAGAAGTAGAGCCAGTATAAAACCAATGAGTGCTTATGTCTCTTTTTCAACGTGTATATTGTAGTTGCAGGAATTCCCACGCTACACCCTATTCAAGAATTTACCAACATCTATGACATAATTTGAAGATTAAGGACCCTTTTTATTAATTTGATCTTAAGGAATTACAGAAATCAAGAACACAGAACACTTGATAAAGATTTTCTCTCTCCTAAAACTTTCCTAACACTCAAAAATTCATCAGCCTCTCTGGAACTATTCATCTCCTTTATATAGGTATTTACATAGTGGATTACAGCTCATTTACAACTAAGATTCCCTTCAATTTTGGATATGAGTTCTTGCGATAAATCGCAGTTAGCACCGCCTTTAACTTTCGAAGGTTTTATTGATATACCGCAGACATGTCACACTTTCTTCGTGTTTCTGTCATTTTCAGTTATCACGTCATTGTTTAAGTCATCTTTGGATGTGTCGCAGAATATTACTGATGTATCGCAGAGTAGTCGTTTATTATCGATGTATCGCAGAACAGTTGTTTATTTCTCAAGAATATTGTTGTGACAATATTCCGATCCTACATCTTGCCTCTTCTCATATCTTTTCTGCGAAGAAGATAAAGATCATGAGAATTTAAATTTCTTGATTTGCCGCAACTCCTTGTCTTTTCATACTTCCTTTATTCTGACACGTCTCTATATCCATCGCTAAATATTCTACACATGTTTTTTCCTCCATTTATTCCTTGACACGTATTTTTCCAACCGTTGGGTTCTGACCATTCACGTCCTTTCTTCATTGAATGCATTGATATTCTCGAAAATTTTCTTCTCTTATAAATATCGTCTTTGCTAATCCCTCCTCTTATTTTTACTTTCGCTTTTCTTCTCTGCAACTTCACTATTCATCGTCTTCTTCCGCAAATTCCGGATCTCAATTATTCTTTCAGTTTTCTTCTTTTCTCTTCTTTGTTTTAATCTTCGTTCCCATACTAAGAAATGGCTCCTGCTAAAAAATTAGGTCAATCCACCTTGAAAAAACACCAACAGAAGCTTCAATCCTTAGGTTTCATACTTTCTGAGATCCCTGATCAATCTTCAGACTCTGATCTCTTCATTGATCTTGTTTCAAGATTTCCTTCTTCTAGCGAGAAGATACTTGTTTCGCTAGGTCAATTAGAAGCTGGCCTTACTATTCCTCTTTATAACCCAGATCTCCCTCCTTTTTATGAGATTATTTCTCATGTTAAACTTTCGCGAGCAATCTGCCAACTAAGTGGAGATTGTATTCGCCTCATTCTTGAATATGCTTCCCGTGGAGCTGGTAAAGGATCCCTTTATCCTGATGATGCGAAACATCCTAATTATGAAAAAATCCCAATTATTCCAGCGAAATATACTGTGGAGAACTTCTTTGCGAATTATCAAGTGATTCCAATGAAGAAAGAAAGTACGTGTTGGGCTGTTCGTTTGAACAGGGATAAAAAAGTTGCGAAGGATAAAATTCTTATGCAAGATATAGACTATAATTCCACAAGAAACAATCTTCCCCGCTTCTCCAAGGATGATAAATGGTGTAGATTTCCTCTCCTCCTTGAAGGTCCATATATTTCTGGTACTCTTAACCTTCCTGCGAATCCTGCATATCTTGCGGCTTATCATCCTTGGATTTTTAATTGGCCTGAAAAGAATTCTGAGGTATATCTCGGGAAGTTAATCATTATTCGCAAACTTAGATAAATATATTGTTCTTACTAGTTATTGAATTATTTTTTATCAGATTGGAAAAATGAAGGCTAGTTACGCCAGTACTGGGAATCCTAATCTCCTAATTTTTTTGAAAACCTTCACAGATGAAGTAAGAAACATTCTCTTATAACTTTTAACAATATATTGTTGCCCCTGTTTCTTATCTTCATGTGTGGTTGTTTTCTAGGAAATACCATTTGTCGCAGTAGTTGAAGCCAAGGATAAAGGAAAAAAAGTAGTAACTCCAAATGAGAGTTCTGGCACTTCTCCCCATCGCAATAAGAATCAAACTGCTGAGAGTCCCCCAAAAAAGAGAAGAAAAACTCAGCCACTTAAAGAAATTTCTTCTGTCGCTGAAAAAGATAATGAGGTTGAAGAGAGTAGAAGAATTAATAATGATGCTACTGTGGGCACCTCTTCAATACGTTTTTCCTCCGCAAGAGTTAGATATGCGATGGGCCTTTCTCAACCTGAGACTCCCATGGATCAATTGTCAAATATCTTCAGAAATCCCATGCAAGGTATTGGTAATGACGATACTGCTCACGCTTGCAATTATCTCTTAAAAATCTGTGATGCTTCCATCTTAACTAATAATAAAGATCTTAAAGGAGTCTCGAGATTTATCAACCCAGATTTTCTTCATGCACTAGCTTCATTGGTATGCCCCTTTTCTTTTATTTTTCTTGTAGTGAACTTTACACTTGTCATGAATATCGAAGATCTTTTACTTACCCTTACTTATTTTCTCTTATATGCCACAGACTGCTAGAGCTTATTTTTCTGTTGCTTCGGAATTAGAAAATAGATTATCATTATCGCAGAAAAGGCTTACTGATTCACAATCTGAATCTGCGAAACTTCGCGAAAAGAATAATCAATATGAAGATGAAATATCCATTCTTCGCGAAAAATGTAAGCAATTGGAAGCATCTGGGAATACTGAGCTCCTTAACAAGAATAAATCGCTTGAAGTAGATGTTGAAGTTCTTCAACAAAAACTAGTTGACAAGGAGAAGTTCTGCAAACAAATTATTGGTATGATTTATTTATTTATTTTTTACTTTCTTCTTTCTTGCTATTTTAGCTTATTTGAACAACCATTTTGCAGATGCCTATAATCTTACTGATGAAGCTCTTATTCTCAATTCTTTTGATGAACCCATAGATGAATCCATTCTTCTTCAGCGTCTTAATGACGCTTTAAATAATTATTCCGATGAAAAAATTAATGCTCTGTCTATCGATGAGCTTAAATATCACATTTCCCTTATAAGAATGGATTATTGATCTACTTTGAGTATATCCAATAGTTTTAAGACTTGTAGAGATGAATTTGGAAAAAGAATCAAAACCTTGAAAGCCCAAAAGAAGGAACTTGAGAATGATAAAGAACGCATTACTCTTCAAGGTGCTGAAGCTCTATCAAAGTTCCGCAATTCCCTTATTGACACTGAACTTGAGAGAGATAGACTTAAGGATGAAAACATTGAACTTCTTAAAAGAGAAAAACAAATCCGTTCCCATCTTCTCATTCAAAATGATGATGAATTCGCATGGGCTACGACAATTCTCGATAATGCTAGGAAAAATTTAGCAATAGATGTCAGTCTTCATACTGAACAGGCAACCTTGATACAAGAAATGATTCATGAAAGAGAAGGTTATTTATTGCTCCTCTAACATATTTATATTTTTTGTAAATTTTTGATAAATTTCTAACTTGTTATTGTATCATCGCAGAATATAAAGAAAAACATTCTTCAAAGATAGCAGAACTTGAAGAAGAAAAAAGTAGTCTTGCAAATAATTTTGCTTCCCGCAATGATAAAATCTCTAGACTGCGAAAGAAGATAAAGATATCCAACTCCAATTTGCGTAGTAACCTTCTCACCGTTCGCAATAATGCTATTGAGAAAGTCTGCCAAGATAATGATCTTCCCCTTAGTTTATATCCTTGCCTTTTGGAAAATATCCCACCCAGTTCTGAAGTACCAATTATTTCTGACAGTGAGGGTGATATAAATGAGGATGAAAGCGAAGACGAAGAAATAACTGATGATGAAGATAATGAAGACAAAGATGAAGATAATGGCGAAGATAAATCCCAATAGTTCTGCTTCTTCTTTTTGATCTTCTCCTGTATTTTTCCCTTTCTTTCTTGCGATGATTATCTGCGACAAATTGTATCATTCTTTCTGCAAGATACTTGTAATTCCTGATGTTCTTCAATATATATAAATTCCTTTTTTGCCTCTATCCGTCTGTTATTTATATGAATTTATCATATAATGATTAATAACAATATTTATTGTTCTTATACATCGTTCCCATACTTGCCTCTTGTTATTAATCCGCAATATGATAAATGAATCATCGTAAATTTTTCTGCGAACTATATGTTTCGCAGACATAATTTTCTTGTGGTCTTATTTTGCCTTCCTAGTTAAAGGTATTATTATGCCACCTTTATGCGACAAGATCGCAGGACATTCTTACCTTTATACGTAATAATCCATTGATCTTGCCTTATCATTTAATTTTAATTTCTGCGACAATATGATAAATCTAAGCCATCTTGTGAGATTAATCTCTCTTTGCTTTTTAAGACTTATGATATTGCCGTCTTTGCGATTTATATCCTCTTATTATTGATTTCATTTATCTCATTATTTGATCTTATCGCAAAAACCCATTGATCTCATCTTAACATTTCTTATTAGGATTTTTGGCCAGTCATGCGGCAATATGATGGGCCTAAATATTCTTGCGAATATAAAGTCCCATGACATTGCTGTCCCTGTCACGCGATAATATGACGGGCCTAAATATTCTTGCGAATATAAAGTCCCATGACATTGCCGTCTTTTTTGATACACAGCTCCCTAATGGAGGGTATCGCCCTTATCTATCCCCCCTGTTGCCCCTTCAAGGATTATACATCGGCCATACAAGACTAGCACTTTCCCATCCGGTTCTGCCAACAACCAGTTGTTTTCGCAGCCTTATCCTTTATGCCTTATATGGCTTATAGTTACAAGACTGCACCCTAAGTGGGTTTTTCTTCGGGCCGAACACATCGTAAGCCAAGACTTTCCATGGATGGCCAGGGTAGGTTCATCCATCCCGGGCACCCACAACTCAACCGTGTACCTCGGCGCCTTGATCATACGTTGCAGTCCTTAGGAGAAACTCTCGGGCGCCCAACCAGGGTATAACCTTATATAATTGGGAATCCAAGTTATCTCTCCCGGATGGATTTTCAATAATCCCAAATCTCCATGACTAGGTTCCAGCAACGGTATAGCCTTTCCCATATCCATGCAAAGAGATACCCCCCCTTATGACGCACTTTAAGGACATTGCCTCTTACGGAATAGAATCCGCGAACTAAGGTGTACGCCATAAAAGTTCGTCCCGTTCTTATATATTTTTAGGCGATGTGCACCCTTATTATGCATTTGCATTAAAAATTCTTATATGATTAGAAATCACCAACTTTTCCTTTTTAATAGAAAAATTCCTCATTTTTGAGCAGAGTTTTTCTTATATGATTCGAAATCATCTTGTTTTTCGATTGTTCGCAACATGATATTGTTGCACTTATTTTCTTCTGTGATGAATGATTATTCTCAACCTCTTGTTACTTTATTTATTTTCTTGCGAGAAACGATTCATCGCAACATCTTATACTTATCTTCATCTTCGTATGATCAATCGTTATTGAATCTTTTGGAACAAACTATTCTTGAAGTATACCCTTTCCCCGTAACTCTATATTGTCCACCATCAATTTCTCAGCTCTCTGATTTTGCCTCCTGTTATGTTTCCAATTACGATTTCGGGCGCTTCTTTCTTCGCAAGTATTAATGTCAACTTCATAACACTTTTTGCTTTCAAACCAATCACCTTTAATTATCCCAATACCATGAGGATGTGGAAACTTTATGCATTGATGATATGTTGATGCTATGCCCAAGATCCCATGGAGCCATGGCCTTCCAATTAAAGCATTGTAAGGAGATTCTATATCCACTACGAAAAACTTAATTTTTGAAGATATCTTGTTCAATGGAATTTCCATAGTAATTTCTCCTTTTGGTTTGTTTGCGGTGCCATTAAAACCATAGATCTTGTAAGTTGAAGGGATTAGATCATCATCTATTCCACCCATTGTGCGATAAGTATGATAAAACAAAATATCCACCGAGCTTCCAGTGTCAATTAAAACTTTGTCTATTGCCCAAGAATCACTTGCTGCATCATCGTTATCTTCTTCTTCTCTGTAATTTGGATTTATCTCTAATTTCACCACCAATGGGTTGTCATGCATCTTCCCAGACTCTGGTATCTCTTCTGTAGTAAAAGAGATAACTTGTTTCTTCCATTCTTCTAACGGAGAAATCTTCGCAATATTCATCACATCTCTTCCCTCTATATCCCTTGCAAATACTCTTCTTAGCACATTTTCATGGAAATCCTCTATCGTTTTTTGTGAATGTACAATTGAATTGCAGAATAGATTTTTTGCTGTAGCTCCTACTTCAATGACAAATGTTTCTGCTTCTTTTGCAACATTAACTCTGCGAATTTCTGGTGCTTGCGGCAATTGTTGCGGTTGTAAATATCTTGCTAAAAAATGATTTAATTTTCCTTGTTCGATCATTCGCAAAATGATTCTTTTCACATTTCTACAATTATTCACAGAATGACCATGAAAATGATGATAAGGAAAAAATTCTTGATTACGATTGTTGGGATGTGGTTCCTTCCCCATGTTCCAGGGTGAGGGTATATTCTCCATTAAAATAATTGCTTCCCAAATCTTGTCTATACCAGTATTTAAAGGCCGCAATTTGATATCTTCCCACATATTCCTCTGACCTCTTTGTTCTCTTGAATAATTTTGCCTCTGTCCACCATAAGTTTCCTGCGGTTGATCAAACCGTGGGACCTTATTATTGTTATTGCGATTATAAAAATTTCTCTCCTTTTCTAATTCCTCTTGATCTCTACTCCCCATTGCTACTATCTTAAGTTGATTATCAGTCTCCATTTTCTCTCGCAGATTTTGGGAAGTACTTGCTACTGTATTAATCATCCTTGGTAACAAACTTCCATTTGTTGCGGCTGAATTTGTGCCTGCAAGAATTGGATAAGACTCCATCTCATTTTGTTTTTCCTCCAAAGCGATATATTCCTCTTGCAATTCTCGCAACTCTGTCATAGTGATTGTGTTTTTAACTCTGAAGACCTGGATGTATAATAGATTTGTCGCAAACATAGCATTTATGAAGGACAAAATGAGATATCTTTCATCTACTCTTCCAGCCATTTCACTACACATTGTCCTCCATCTTATGGTTAAGTGCTTCAAAATCTCACCAACCCTCTGTTTCAATCCAAACACATCTTCAATTCCAGGTCGCGCAGAATTATTGCTGATGTAGGCTCCTAAGAAAGTGGTTTGCAAGTGCATGAACGAAGTTATTGTATTCTTGGGAAGACTTTCGAACCACTTCAATGCTTCGCCAGTTAAACTTGACGCAAAATATTTTCATAAAACGACATCATGGTTCTCCCATTGTAGCATACATCGAATATAAGCTTTGATATGTTGGACAGCACATGTAGTTCCATCAAATATACTGGTCAACACCGGTAAATTGCATTTTGGAGGTATCCCTCCTAATTGTACCTCTTGAGTAAATGGAGTTTTCGCAGCCTCTTCGATTGCCTCATCAAGTTGCCTTCTTCCTCCTTCTCTTCTGTTATTTATCAGTCCTCTCATTTCTGCCAATTCTCGCAAGATTTGTTCATTTCTATCAGAATTTTGCTCGATTGGTCTTTTCAACGCAGCTTCTCTTCGTCTGCGTTCATGCCTTTCTTGTCTTGCGATGTTTCTCGCTTCTTCTCCCACATCTTGGTTTTTCCTTCTTCTGCGACTTTCTTCTTCTTGCAAGTTAATTTGTCTTTCATTCTCTTATCCATGAATTTCCTCATCCCTTACTGTTTCTCTTCGTTGCCTTTCTATGTCTCTGCTAATTCTCTCATATTCCTCATTGAGATTATCATTATTACGATTTTGCGCACGTCGTCTTTCTCGATTGTCATGATTATTCTGACGCAACGCTGCTTGAATTTCTTGCTCTTCTAATTCTGCTCGCAATCTCTCTCTTTATCCTGCTAAGCGTACTTGCTCAATACAATGTCTCTCAATATCATCTTCGATAATCCTGTGATTTCTTCGAATCTCTTCATCACGTAACATTCTCCTTCTCTCTTCTTGATTTTCTCCCTCATCCTGATTATGTCTAATGTCTAAAGTTTCCCCGCGTGGAATATAACGATCATTTTTCAAATTCTCCCCAACATTTTGTATAGGGAGATTCTGCCTTGTTTCTTCTCTATATGATCTTGAATTTGATCTCATGCTGCTTCTCGATCTTCTGTTTTGCAATCTCAAATTTTCCATTCTTAATTCATGATTTTGTCTTGTAAGATTGGCACGCTCTTCTGCCTCTAATCTTCTTTCTTCATGTATCCTTTGTCTTAAAGCATCTTCCATTTCATGTTCTTCATGAATTAATCCTCCATCCATTTCTTGATTTCTTTCCTCCTCTTGATTTTCCACCTCTTCTATCGAATCCGACCTCCAAGTATGCACACTTACTCTATCATAATCCATATTTCTATCTTGTGCTCGTGCTTGCTGATTTGGTAGTTGGATTAAATTTTCTGCTTCATTTCTCCTTCTACTTCTTCCTGATCTGTTCCTTAAAGATCCTTCCAATTCACATGTTCCTTCCCCTGCAATTCTTTTACTTCTTCTCACTGTTGTTGGTGGTTCTGACGTATTTCTTCTCCTTCTAGCCATTTCTCTTCAATTCTAATAATTTCTTCAAATCTTCAAACTGTGATTTGAAATTTCTCAAGTTTGATTCTCCCTGTTTCTGGGCGCCAAAATGTAGTTGCAGGAATTCCCACACTACACCCTATTCAAGAATTTACCAACATCTATGACATAATTTGAATATTAAGGACCCTTTTTATTAATTTGATCTTAAGGAATTACAGAAATCAAGAACACAGAACACTTGATAAAGATTTTCTCTCTCCTAAAACTTTCCTAACACTCAAAAATTCATCAGCCTCTCTGGAACTATTCATCTCCTTTATATAGGTATTTATATAGTGGATTACAGCTCATGACAGCTCATTTACAGCTAATATTCCCTTCAATTTTGGATCTGAGTTCTTGCGATAAATCGCAGTTAGCACCGCCTTTAATTTTCGCAGGTTTTATTGATATATCGCAGACATGTCACACTTTCTTCGTGTTTCTGTCGTTTTCAGTTATCACGTCATTGTTTAGATGTGTCGCAGAATATTACTGATGTATCGCAGAGTAGTCGTTTATTATCGATGCATCGCAGAACAATTGTTTATTTCTCAAGAATATTGTTGTGACAATATTCTGATCCTACATATATAATTATATTTATGAACTTTTCCCGGCCGAATTCAGAAAATATATGTATATATATATACGAGTACATGATTTATATATACAGAGTAATTCAGTATCTGCATGTACAAAATTAATTAGAATAATATTGGTGCATGTTGCAATAATCCCAACTCCGAAGTATTTTGTAAATTTTATTATATTGAGATCCTAGTTGCATTATTCACTAATGCAGAGCCTGCTGAGTATCTATTTTATGTTGTGTTCCCATCTGAATTCTTAGTACTCACATGACATGAAAATTAATGATTCATTCTTAGCTGAGTAGCATGAATCTCCCGAAGTATCTGAATTAAGATATGCATGATGGTACCTGATCAGAAGCGCGCAAGTTGTGTCAATAACACTAGCACTATGCTACTCGTAAGAGTAAAAAATTAATAATTTTGCGTTAATATGCAAAATTCACCTAAATTGATTAATTTCGTGTCAATACATGAAATTCAGTTTTTGACCTAATTTTTGTCAACTCACAAAATTGGATTTTTGCCCAAAAATTGTAGCAAGCACGATATATTGATCCCTATTGGTCGAGACTAAACCTAGGCAAGCTAGGAATTGGACCATCATGGAGCCAAGAGGAGTAAAATACTAAAAAAAGTTGGAAAAATAAGCAAGGGAAACCGTGACTAATTAGTTCAGTCACTTGGCCGTCCGGTTAGCCCTAGATCACGCCCCCCCATGGCCGATCGGCCTTGCTCCATATTGGCCTCCAAGCGCCTCTCTTTCCTATCGGCCAATCACATTATTTCTAAGATACAAGCTCCGCTTTAAATTGTTAGTGGAAGTAGGCTAGTCGAAGTCTTTAATTTCTTAAGAAAATATATCTTGGCCGCCCAAGTCAGTCGCAAATTGATCACGACCACACGACTTGGCCGGCTAAATTAACTAACCTACACTCATACATGCTCGAAAAATAGGGTGTTTTTATGATGACGGCCACCCATCTATTTCCTCGACCAATCACATCGCTCCTAGCCTACCTGCTCCGCCCCAAATCGTTGGCCAAAGTAGGCTAGTCAAGATGCATATTTATAAAAAGGAGTAAATTTAGGCCGTTCAAGTCGGTCGCAAAATGACCACGGCCACACGATTTGGTTGGCCAATTTAACAAGCTTGGCTCTCTCCTGTCATGACAGAGAAACCTCCATGATAGCTACCCATCTATTATTTCAGCCAATTAAGACGCTCCTAGACTACAAGCTACGCTTTAAATCGTTGATCAAAGTAGGCTAGTCGATCTGCTTATAAGGGTCTTAATTAGGTCAACGACGACCAAAAACTGCCGCAAATCATCTCATCCGTCCAACTTGGCCAGCTAGTTTGGCGGGCCTAGATCTAACTTCATGTGATCAATGAAGTACTGTGATGGCTACCTCATATCCCTCTTCTTAACGGACCAATTATGTCATCCACAACCAACATGTGCAACCACCAATGGCCGGCCAAAAAAGGGTGGTCGCGCTATATTTTTAACCATAAAATCCGCAACTAATTCCGGCAGGCTCTATACAACGATGCTTTACATGCATCGAATATTTTGAGATGCTTTCTTGAGAACGATGCTTCACATGCATCGTTTGCAAATGATATTTTATGGTATCGATCTTATAAATTATTTAATTATTTATTTAACCTCAAAGCACCATATATTTTTTTCGAGTACTACACACGGTAAGTTCCATTCTCACGACTTTATTTATCATTTATGACCACCTGCCGCCTAGCTTGCGCGTTTGGTCGAAATATTTCTCTACTTGCAGATTTTACATACAAGGCTCACGACATATGTTAGTTACTGAATAATCACGTATTAATTCTTCTACAATTCATGACCACCTCTTACATGTCATGGTGGTGGGCACACTCATCAACTACCACGCCTCCCACTATTGGTCATAACACAACTTTCTCCATATCATGTGGACTTTACTATATAAATAGGCACGCCTTAGTCATGCAAATCACAACTAAGAGCCACTCTCTACCAAAATACTCGAGACATCAAACATGTCACAAACTGGGGGATGTTCATCAGGGTACTGACTCTGTTTTGTGCATGACCGATCATGAGGGAATCAATTTGTTTATGCAGGTACTTTGAAGAAGATTTGAATATTATAAGATTTTCTTTATTAGTGTTCTTATCTTTGTGATACTTCGTGCATACTTGATTTACTGGGATCCGATAAGCTTGTTTATCTTTGATAGACTTTTATAGCTTGTTATAGATATCTACGATCTATCATTTGATGGTTCTCTTCGGAATCTGAATCTGATATATTGTGAACTAAGGTTTGATTATTTCGATAATCTTAATTTTGATTAATCTAAAACCGATCTAAAGGAGTTTATGTTATTTAAATGGAAGAACTTTTATAACTAAACCTTATAACTGATTAACTTATTGATTTAGGATATTGAAAAAGTTACTGAAACAGACTAGTCTTTTACTATTTTGGAATACGATCCAAAGGTGTTGAGTGTTAAAAGTTTTCACACCAGGTGAAGCGACTTAAGATAGTGGACTTATGTTAGGGTTCAAGTGTGTAGACCAGATTGATTGTAGGCAGAGGGATACTGAAAGAACTAACTCACTTGGAGTTAGTTTGCGTGGTCTCAACCATACGAAGTTGGTTTTAGTCTTTGTATAACAGATTAATTTTAGGAGTATTCAAAACTGGATTAGGTTCCGGAGTTTTTCTGCATTTATATTTTCCATGTTAACAAAATCTTGTTGCATGCTTTTACTTTACTTTTCGGATTATAATTATTGTTTTCTTTATAATAAAGTAAATGCACTAGTGCGTTAATTAAACACTTGGTTTGATCTCATAATTGGTTTGGTTTCATACTTTGATTGTATACCATGTATGCATCTTGTGGTTGTCATCTTCTTGACAGTTCTTATCTATATTAGATCACACAAGGTGTGTTTTGAATAGGTGGATACAGAAAAGGTTGTGGTGTACTTAGTACCCTCGTCATTTCACCCATGAAGCTTTTTATTGAATCGTTTGTGGGAAAATGGAGATAAAAATATTTTATGACATGAAATGAATCCCCTTTGGGGATAGACTTCATCGTACTTTCGGTTGGTTTTCATAGTGTTTATACTTGTTGGTAGATGCAAAAACGAACTTCTCCTTGTGTGGTTGCAACCAAGTTTTGTCCAAATACGATACAACAATTGGGTAATATTTCAAATGTTCTGCTAGCTTTTTAGCAATTTCTTCAAATACCTCCTTCGTGATTATCCAAGTCAAGGTACCTTATTCCCCTTAGAAACTATATCATTTTATTTCATTAACATTTTTAACTTTCTTAATTCTCTTTATATTTTGCTTGTTTGTTCATCGGAAGTTCATTAGTCCTATCTAATTCGTCTTTCTTTGAAAGTTGAATATGGGATTGTATATAATTTAAATAATATTTCATATAAGAAACGTGCAACAAAAGTTATATGGTACAAAAAAAAGTCAGACTGAATATTTTTTTTGGGTTGGTTCAGGACAAACCGGCCCATCTATTTTTTTAATACAGAATTATCATCGGTTAAAGCCGCTTGCAAACCGTTGATACACCGAACCACATAGATTACTTAATAATTAATTGATAATAGTTTTGATATGGAAGAAACCACCATTTAGATTTTGGTGGAAGTTTTGCCCAAAACCATCATCGACCGCCTTGTGTATGACATCAATAGTAAGGCCTATTGTTTAGGCCTTACCCCTCGAATTAAAACCGTCATCATCCCATTTCGAGGGCTCACAGAAATGCCGCAGATGGTGCCACAATCTGTTATCCGTACAAAAATGTGTTGAACTACTTCAACAAGTCTGCGCGTGAGGTATTCAACATCTGAAGTTCGTACAGCAGTATCCACAACGCCCTTGCGGGCTCCGTAACAAGAAATTATATATTCCGTTAAAGAGAGCCCTTCGCGTAAATTGCTTTGAATGGGTAAATCAATCATTTGTCCTTGGGGATCCGACATTAATCCTCTTATACCTACTAATTGGTGTACTTGAGATGCATTTCCCCTATCTCCCGAAAAAGACATTATATGGACTGGATTTAAAGGGTCGGTCATCCTGAAATTAGGATTCATTTCTTGTCGCAAATATTCACTTGTAGCATACCATATCTCAATGGATTGACGTAATTTTTCTACCGCGTATACATTTCCATAATGGTAGTATTTTTTCAAAATCAAACTTTGTTGTTCCGCATCTTGAACTAGCCATCCCTTAGAAGGTATTGTTAAAAGATCATCAATTCCAAATGAAATGGATGTAGCAGTGGATTGATGGAAACCAAGAGTCTTTACTTGATCCAGGATGTGTGGTAGGCTCGGAAAGATACCTACTTCTATGTATAAACTGCAAGTGCACAGTGTCGACAAGCAACACAGGGCAAGCACATGTCGAACCACAGAGACTTGGAGAGTGTAGAAGTTGATTCTAAATCCTGATTCAGAGAGTAACCAAAAGGGGTTTGATTTTGTCGATACGACGATATGATTTTCAAGTGACTGAAATAATAAAAGTAAAAGATGCAAATAACAAGATATGTAAACAATGATAATATGGATACTAGGGTATTCAAATCCACCAATAACCTATGATATGCATTCAACTTGTAATATTATTCTTGTCCTTATAGTAGATTCAAGTCTACCGTATAACTAAGGTGATTCTCCAATGGATAATTTAATCACAACTAAAGTATTTCTCCAAAGCATTAATTGTCTAATTAAGCACAACTAATCTAAAGATCAATATTTGGTTAAGCATGAGTTGTAGCATAATCAACATAGAGATATTCTAACTACAATGGATACATGGCATACATTGTGAGAGCAAGATGTTGAAAAACTTGGATTAAATTATATCTTTAAACAATTCTAAACTTTCAAGAACAAGATACAAGATATGAGTACATACCAATGAGATTAGGGCTTCATCTAAACCCTAGTAAATGAAATTAGAACATGAAGAACATTACAAAATTGAAATTTGATAAACTAACATGAACAAGCTATTCTTGGATGGTTTTTCAACACAACAACCCTCTCTATTTATACACAAAATTCCCTCAAGCACTTGGATCCGAATTTTGGCACTCATCCACTCAACAAAACATGTTTTCTTAATTGATGGAATATATTTGGTTGTGGGAAACAAATTGGGAGTGATTGAGTGAGAGAATGGGGGTGAGGTGGATGTTTTGGAAAGAATCCAATGGGGGTGAGGTGGATGTTTTGGAAAGAATCCAATGGGGGTGAGGTGGAAATGGATTTGGGTCTTGGGTTTTGGATCATGGGTTGTTTAATCCCATGAATTTGTAAACAAGTTGCCACTGATGCGCGAGCGGGTTGCAACGCTTCCAACTTTCTTCTCTTTTGTATTCTCAATTCTTCCAAGCTTTATTTAGTACTTAAAAACACAAAATTAATTAATACAAATATTTATTCTTGAAAATGGTAAAAATGCCGAATTTGGGATAATATATGACTTTGAAGCGCGAAAGATGAGTTAAGTGCCAATGAAAAGGTGTATGAATATGCAATATTTGGCACTCATCAATGTGCGATGTATATGCCATTCTAAAGTGATCTATTAATCTGCTAATAAGTCGTTTTATGGAAGTTCCATCTATTGCTTTATTGTGAAAGACCAGATCGGCCCTTTCTGCCATAAGTACCTCCATATTCCGCTGAGTAGGATTCGACAATAGGTTTGAGTCAGTGATTCGAAGACTTCCTTTCCTCGATCTTGCGTCGTGTATACATTCAGAAACTATGATACTAGTGGAATCGAAGAGACCCTAATTCCCGCGGGTATCATATAATTACTTAACTTAGGTACCATAGGAAGAGGCCCGACAAAACCCTTGTATAGGTTCTTCAATTTCTCGATAAAACGAAATATGGCCAACGGTGGTTCGAATGTATATACAAAGAGTTTCCTTTTTTACACTTCTTACTATTAAATAGTGTTCATAAATCTCATGATAAGTTCCAAAAGAGTCATATTTAACTTCGATGGGAACTTCTCTCGATCCAATGACGCGTTGATCTAGTCGCCACCGGAGCCACAAAAGACTATCTAAATTTATTCATTTCTGCCGATAAGATCCAAGTACATCATAGGAACTACAAAAATAGGGTTCTTTTACTTTTGTATATTTATAGTTACTATCGTCAATTTTTTCGTTTTGATAGTTTAGGCAATTACATGGATTATATCTATTTGCACAAATACCTCGACGATTTCCAATCGTTAATACATAGATTCCCATAAGCATATATTGGGTTGGTATGGAAATGGGATCCCCAATAGCTGGAGACAAGAGATTCATATGAAAAAACATAAGTAAACGAGCCTCCGCTTGAGACTCCAAAGATAAAGGTACATGAACAGCCATTTGATTCCCATCAAAGTATGCATTGAACCCCTTACAAACTAATGGATGTAAACAAATAGCACGTCCTTCCACTAAAATGGGTTGGAATGCATGTATGCCTAATATGTGCAGAGTGGGTGCTCTATTCAGCAATACAGGATGCCCTTGCATAACTTCTTGAAGTATTTCCCATACAATAGGTTCTTTTTCCCTTATTTTACTTTTAGCAACTCCTATGTTTGAAGCAACCTGCTGTCTGATTAGACCACGAATTACAAATGTCTAGAAAATCTTTATTGCTATTTCGCGAGGTAATCCACATCGATGTAATGAAAGTGAGGGGCCCACGACAATTACGGAACGCCCCGAATAATCGACACGTTTACCAAGCAAAGTCTCGCGAAATCTTCCTTCTTTGCCTTTAATTACATCTGAAAAAGACTTATAAACTTTATTATGACCATCCCTCATTTGTTGTTCGCGGATCCCATTATCAAGAAGTGTATCCCCTAGTGTAAATCTACTTGTTGTGAATAGGTCGGTAAGAGTATTGTTCCGATTGATAACAATGCTTAGCTAATTCCATGCGTCTAACCAAAAAATCCTTTCTTCTTCCAATTTTTCTATCTTCCCATTCATTACCCGTGGGCCCTTCTTCCCCTAATTCTTTCCATTCTACCAATGAACAATCTATAATAAGTCGCAAATCCAGATCGGCTAATTGTTCTCTGATAGCACTTGCTCCAGTAGAGATTTCTCTATTTCGAAATGTATCGAAACCTTGAGTAGTAAAAAAAAAGCGGGATGCTGTATTTCCAAGATTGGATTTCATATTCGAATGAACCTCGTAATCGTAAGAAAGTAGGTTTTTTAGCTACGGTCCTAGCAAAAGAAAAATTTGGATAGGTTCCTTTATAGTATAGGATTTCCCCCTTAAAAATCGGACGCGAGGGTTTCCTCTCATCCGGCTCAAGTAGTTACATCAAATAAGGGGTTCTCATTAAAAATTTTTTTATAGAAAACCCCCAACATTCTACTCCTTACTCAAGTTCCCAATCAGGACCAACCAACATTTCAATGAAATGAAATGTGAAATTATTGAGTAGTCTACCTCCCTTCGAATGCCAAAT